>JAIFTH010000578.1:0-22223 GCA_019968535.1 Fragariocoptes setiger | reverse complement strand
GGAGTTGGAGAGAGAGAGAGAGAGAGAGAGAGAGAGAGAGAGAGAGAGAGAGAGAAAGAGCTTAGCCAGCGTCTGATATTAGGCAAACAATCGACTCACACAGTAGTAACAAATGACCACGATCCATTTTCGCACGTCTCACACAATCAATGTCTGCAACTTTCGTATGGCCACAGCATTGACTGCCAGTCGTCTTTCTGAACAGATCAGCCATTGAGTGCGTGCTGATCTCATTTTTCGGAATTCTTGAATGTATACCAAGCGAGGACTGCTCCGCATCAGACACCTGTCAATTCATGGCATTTCGTTATCGCCAATGTGACCATATCGTCGCGATTGCAAAATTATAAGATTATCATATACCTGTATTGTGTAACGGGTTTCTTTCTTCAAAATATTATCTGTAAAATACATTCTGTAGAGAATCAAAATGATTGACAATGGAATGTTGATCAACGGAGAAACTGCCGAATTGAAGAACTGTTCTCTCTCTCTCATTTATTATTCTTATTCATGCAACCATAGCGCAACAGAATGTTTTTAATTTTAGATTTCCAAACAATGTCAAGTGTGCATTACGAAGATTGCTCTTATGTTCCCTAAAGTCACCAACATTCATTTGCAATTGTTGTATGAGAGAGAAAGAAATGAGGAATCCTATTTGATTGAGTTGTTCGAGCCGAGAATGCGTAATATGTGACAAAATGTGTCCTGCTTTGCTCACACACACTCACTTGTTACACTTGTTATTTTTTTTGAAATCAGTACTTTTCACGCTGTTAGTCGCTCATCCCTTCTTGTTGAGGTGACAATAAATCTTTTTAGAGATGTAATGAAGTCTAAAAATGATTCTCTCAGAATGACAAACTAGACAAATTTGCGTCAGCCAAGTGTTATTTGCAAATTAACTCAAAGGGAAGGTCAATGAGCACGAAAGTTACAAGAGCTACGTTGCGACAATGAAACATTATTTAGACGTTTATATTGGCAATCTGGAGTTGGTCTTCGTTGGAGTTTGTTGCGATAACTTAGAGCATCAGTAATTGTCAATCAAAATTGACGACAAACAAACTCGACTCGATTACAATTATTAATTTCGCTGGTTGATTTTGGAACATCCAGCAGGGAGCTGTTGACAGCTCCAATTGTCTCCGATTGCAGTCTAGAATTTGATCAACAAAACAAAGTCCAAGGTAGTCCAGAAAGTAGTCGGTCTGATTGTGTTAATGTTGTTAGATTTGGCCAATTTTTGCTCCGAAAGCAACTTCATTGCACTGACGCCTAATTATGTGCCAAGTTTCACCGGCATTGCAATAGAAGTTCTTGTTACAAGTGCCAATAAGAAAGATCACCATTTCGATTGTTATGCGTGTTTACACGACTAGCAAAATGGATTGAGATGATGCTGACTGGATAATCTTACTCATGAAGCACGGCTTAAAGTCCTATGGACGCCAGAAGTTGGAGCTCATTCTGATGATGAAATGATCGAAAAATGCTCCGAGCTCTTTGAATAGTCGTAGATCGATCAAAATATTTGCTTCTGAAATGATCTAGTGAATCTATAAACAACGAATCAAATGTATCGAATTTATCCTTTGATTTGAAGCAATTAGTGCACAGAGCACAAAAGCGAGCTCGATTGGGCACCTTTCATAAGAATAATTGTTGAAATAAAAGCTCAAATGTGTAAAAATAAATGATGAAATTCAAATATAATATATAATATCGTAATCGTATCGGATTTTGCCTAATCTCACTGACGCATAAACATTTCATTCTGAGAAACTTTCATCTTTTTCGGTGTGTCTGTTTGACAAGAAAGAGAAAAGCAAAAACAAAAAAATGGTGCTTGCTCGATTGTTGTATTAGTTTTAGTCAATCCAGCTTTTGTGTGTGCGTGTGTGTGTATGCTTATGATTAAGTTCGTCTACAACAGGTGTATGTTGGAAATGCTTACTATAGTCCACTCTAGCTTGTTCGTTGTTGATCATCTTCTATGGTTAAGTTATTCTATCATTTAATTTCTCTCGTCGCGGTCGTTGTCGTTTCTTTTGTCGACAATTGTTGTTTCTCCTGTCAATCGATTGCTTGCTATTCTCTCTTGCCTGATTGTTCAGTTAGCTGGCTAGTAAGATGAACAATCGAAAGTGTTGTTGTGAAACAAAAACAATCGCAATCAGTTGGCAATGGTTGCAAGCGTAATAATAATAACAATAAAATAATAATAATAATTGTGTGTGTATGTGACATTTGGATGTCCAGAAAGAAAGCTGTTTTGTGTGCGTATGCGTGTGTAGGGGCTAGTTGTTTTTTGTTGTTGTTTTTTTCATAATTTTTGTTTGCATTCAAGCAGAGCATAATCACCAGCATTGCAGGATGTCTATTTTCATTTTCAAATCATTTTTAAATTCTTGATTTCGCTGAGTGTGTACGTGTGTGTGTGTATCTTGGCATGTTTTAAGCCTCTTGGGTACGTGTAATGAGATGATGATGATTAGATAGCGTTGTCAAGCTAGAGCTAAACGAGAGTACGAGATAACGAGGTCAATCGATGATATTGATCGGTTATGATACCTCGATCACGGTATAAGTGTGTACAAGCACAAGCACCAGTGCGTCTATTATCGTATGATGTTATCAACCGATAACACGGCCCGATTGCGGTGGTCTGAATGAATTGGGAAACGATTGTGCCGGACGCAATTGTGTTCCTTGGGCCTGGCCACCTTGTCCTTGCTGCTGATTGTCCTGTTGTGCACCTGTGTTGCCTTGCTGGTTACCATTGCCACCTTGCTGGTTGCTGCTGGGTCCCTCAGAGGTTTCCTCTTCGGCCGGTTGCGTGGTGGGTGGTGGCTCACAGCCGGGCACAGTGGTGGCTAATTCACACTTCAATGTGTTCGGATTGACCGCCAGACCGGCGGCACAACGTTGCAGACGCGGGTAACCACCAACACACAGCCAGTATCTGACGCACGACTTTTCGATAAACACTAGCCCGTTTGGCGTATCTTTACAGATAGCTGTGGTGAGCAAGAGTGAAAAATGAGAAAATAAGATGATTCGGAGGTTATTAAATGGTCCAGTGTCGCAATCAATGACAATTTGCTTGCTTGCTCGCTTGCTCGTGAGTGGGTGGGTGAGAAAGTGAGAGAAACTTACGATGTTTTTGGCAATCAGGTACGTTGTCTGGCCAATCGCACGAATGTATGGCATCATTGTACAATAGTGAGAATGGACATTGTTGAATGGTGGCCGTTCCATTCCAACAATGCCAGTAGCGAGTGCACGAGGTAGCGTGTGGGAACACTCCATATTGCCATTGACAATTCTCTGAAGTGATGGCTTGTTCTGTATCGCACAATAGCGTTATACTAATGTTAGTAGCTATACTCTTAATACACACGTGCATCAACATACGTGTGATGCAACATCAAAACAAATTGAGAAAATACTTACGACCCATGACACGTGCTCCGTCGGGGCATGAAACACGATGCGGATAGTCACAGTTACTGACTAAACCGCGACTTTTGCCAGCGAACGCCAATCCGTTGGGGCACGATTGCAACAATGGCTCATCGGTGGACGGATCACATTCGTAATAATAATCACAATACTCTTCGTGAGCAAACACGGCCCCATTTTTACCCTTTTGAGAGCGGCAAAAGTTTTGCGCCGCCTGTGACACTGGCCGCTGTGCACTGACTATTCGATTGATTGATCGTCGACGATAATTCAATTCAAAGTTTTCATCATTAGCTTGTGGCTAATAAATTCGATTGTGTAAATGATGCATGTGATGACGCGACGTGACGTGTGCGATTCGTACAATTCGTCAATTTGAAGGCTTACCCATATTTAAATATATGCATAATTGAAGGCACGCTAACGTGATAATCATGAACCGAGTCATGATTGCTGTGTAGTTACTGTGGTTTTGCTTTGGAATCAACTTATTTTCTATTCAATCAATTTCAATAGACTGTAGGATCGAAATATGTGTGCTAACTTGTTTCTGTCGTACACCTCAATGACGTTGTTTGAAGATTGGAAATTTTGATGATTCTTTTGTAGTTTAGTTGAGAAAATTTATCATCAGATGCAACTTTCACTTGCACTATTGCTCTGTTCACAACAATCACAACCAAAAAACAACAACTGCAGGTTGCGCTCAAGTGTCTGATACAACGACTGACTGAATTACGACTGGTCATCGAGGCCACACGTTGGGCTTTATATACTCACTGGTCACATAGAACAATGTAGACACACAGACACACAGATTGACACACTACCTCCTACTTCCTCTTCATTTTCTTTTTTATTTAACGTTTCATTCATCAGAAAGTGCAAGAGCAACAAAGACAACACATAAGACTATACCTGACCACATCATACTACACACGCACACTACAATGACGACGGTTACAACACAGCCACGCCACACCATACTGTAGCGCGCAACATGAACAACAACAACAACCATCACTGGCAGCAACATTAGCAGCCATATGGACAGCAGTTGTTGTTACCGAACGGCAACAATAAGCTAGCTCGCCAACGGACGTGGCCAGCTAGCCTTAGAGCGTGCGTTTATCGGTGCAACCACTGCAGCCATTCGACAGGCCGAGGCAACGACAAGCGAGGGATTGTTTTCGTGTCAGTGTCTTGCAAGTTGTGGTTCGAATATTGTCGTATACTATAAGCCACAACTCAGCTGCTGGCCATTGAATGTGCTTCCTCCTCTGCTTCTTCTCCTTCTTCTTGAAGAGCTTTAGCGGCAACGTTCAGCTCAATTCAATGCAATGATTATATCAACTCGATCATCATGCTGCCATTAGTGTCATGCGCACAGAGTGCAGGTGATATCACAACAGGTGATTCCTATGAACACTTGCTAGCTAAAGCTATACACTAACACTGACAAGAACACTTGTGCACTTGTGTTCAGCTCAACTAAACTCATCTAGAAGCTAGCAAATCAACAATTCGTTAGTGAGCAAGAAGAGTAGCCTAACGGTCAAGTGAACGGACTTGCTTGATAACCGATTGCACGGTCAAACTGCAAAGTACACTGCAAGATGATGTAAGATGCCACTCGAGACATCTTACAATATTTTTGCAGCATTTTTATTGTCGTTTGCTACATGCTTAGCCTACAATCGAGAGTTAGGCGAACCAACGTGGAGCCAGGGAAAGAGCGAAACAGGTAAACGAGAGCTGACCAACCAACGTTGTCAGGTGCAGCAACGAGTCAAGTAGATTCACAACAACAACAACAACAGCAGAGAGAGAGAGAGAGAGGAACAACAGTTACAGCAGAGCAGCTCCTCAAGTACAATAGGCAATACTTGAATGGCTTGTGAAAGTGCAAAAAACGAAGAGGGAAAAAGAAATGAAACTGTGGGCGTTGCGACAAATGGGTGAAGAAGAACACCTGCCTTTTATTCTTTTTATTATCTAATCTTGTTGTCTTAACTTGCTTACATTGTGCTACGCAAACTTTATCATCATCCTTGCCTTGTTATAAGTGAGAGAATCCAATCATAGATTGGACGACAAGATGCTTGGACAATGCATATCCATCGTAGAAATAAGTGAGCAAGGAAAGAAATTGGTCACTTGAACCAATCACATACTTTTATCCTCATTTAGACTGTGTTTTGAAATTCAAAATTTGAATACAAAGTGTAGAATGTTATGCATTGTAAATTATGATTCATTATTTGATGAGAGGAAAAACAGCTACGAGAGGAGATGGCTAAATAATAAAAACATATTGACTCAATTGGTCACCATTGACTGACAGAAGACAAGTGATTGGCAGCAGAAAACCAAACGAGTGAGTCGAATAACCGGTCCGGTTTCAGGCAATGCCAATAGCCATGTCAGGCCTACGGTTGTTGCTGCCGCTTCAGGTGCTCATCGAATCCGATGCGATCGCACAGCATGTAGATTATGTCGACATAAAAAGAGAAGACATTCGACATTTCGATCGACGAGGAGTCAAAAGGATAATTTTAGCTCTAAATGAATGGCTCATCATAGTCGTGGTATTTGTCGTGGAAATGAACTTTCTTGCCTGCTCTCTTCAATTGTTCCAATTACAAAACAACAGGTAAATCGAGCAGGCAGTAATGAAATGAAATGACTAATCACAAGACTGGACGGCGAACTGAGCTCTACTACAAAATGATACATTTATTGTCTTAGTATTTTTGAACTAGTCTTTCGTTGCTATGATTTTTTATTGCCATTTCTCCTATTGGCCCATTGTTGTTTACGCTTCCGGCAAATTCCACACTCCTATTTGATTAGCAAACTCTCTCTCTCCCTCCCTCTCTATGTGTGCGTTGCCACAATGTTTCGCCTGTCTTCACTACACGCCATAGAAGCACTATTTGTTATGCGACACTTGTCAGTGGCTTTTCATTGAATGATTTTTATCGGTGTGCAGGTGCACTCATTCATACATTGCCTTCTCCTTGTGATTCTCAAGGTTTCAAACTAAAGAACTAAAAACTGAAACTGAAACACTGTGCTGTGTGATCATTCAATTGATCTCTGTCTTCGTGTGTTCAATTGTGTGACGCTAGGTCTCCTTTAGCACAATTTATTGCACATTGCTATTCTATTTGACGACCGTTGTACCATCTTTGCCGTGATTGTCGTTGTCGTGTGGGCTCACTCACACATGCTGACACAGACGGACACTGGCAGACACAAGCGGACAAATTGAGCCGACACAGACAAATTCGAGGCACACTGTAACAACGTAAAGTAAAATGAAGCATGGAATGGCAAATTGTTATGGCAATGTGTAGTAAGTGAGAGTGAGAATCAAAATCATCAAAATAAGAGTAAGAGTGACACAGCGGTCGTCGACTCTCTTCTTACAGGCCGACACAAGGTAAGCCAGCATGTGTAGGGTCGCCGACCTCGCGTTCGCCATAAGCTCGTCGCTGCTATGAGACGAACGTCGTTCATTGTGGTCGCAGTGGTTGCTTGTTGTCGTATGTCGGGCTCATCGTCGTCGTCGTTGCTGTTATCATCATCATCATCATTTCCGCAGTGTTCGTCCGTTGTGTTGTCTCAGCTGCTGCTGCTGTTAGAATAGAGATGAACGCAATCGAAAAATGGTTGGCTTGGTGTTGGTTAGCTATTTGACTATCTTTCTATCTATCCAACTATCTAACTATCTATATAGCCGGCGAAATGGCTAGCCAGATAGCCGAGTGTATCTCATGCTTGTAACTGACTTGCATCTCTCACAAGGTTCGTCACCAACAACGTTCGAACTAACAACAAAACAACAAACGGTCTGCATGCACCTGTAGTCGTTATTCTTGTTGCATTACTTCGTCATCTTCGCCGTAACTGAAACGACTGATGACGACGGCGATAAATTTTTAAATAAATAACAACGGCACGATACAAATGGCTAGCTTTTGGACTAACCTGACGATACTTTTGTTAAACTTCCAAACATGATCGACGGTCTATGTTCGTGTGCCATTCACACGAATCAAACGTAACGTTATCTTGGCTGCTCAGCTACTCAGCTGATCGAAAGATCATCCAGAATGATGAAGAGCTGAAGCGTCTGGCAAGAAGTTAACAAGATTTTGTTCTTAACAACCAAATGAAAAAGGAACGATCCAATTTGTTTACCTTGTATGATACACGCATGGACGCATAATGCTGTTTAACATAATAATAATTGCACGCTCTGTCGAGCGGCAGATCAATCGGCCAGGCAGATAATAATAACCCTTTTATTCATATTTTCATTCCATTGTTTTCTCCATTTTTCCTGCAATCTAATTCACGACGTTTGGCATCGTGTTCGATGCATACAGCAATTCAGTATGGTGTGATGCACCCACGTGTCCTGGCGACGACCGCCAGGTGTCAGGTTCAACACACAAAGCGACACGAAAAGATTTGTTACACTTGTCTATCCGTGTGTGCGCTAACAATGCAGCATAACAAAGAACCTGTGTGCATAGACGATGTGATTAGTGAAATGGCCATTGCAACTAAGGTTTGTAAAAAGAAAAAGTAGAATGAAAACGTGAGAGCCAAATCAAGATAAAGGTTCATCTTTAGTCACAAAATAGGATCTCTCTCTCTCTCTCCTTCGTTTCATTTTCGTCATTTTTGTCGTCCGTCTAGTCGTTTCAACTAAGGCTTGCTATGCTAGCAGTCCAACAGCAACAGGTGAACCGCCTGCTGTCTGCGTGTGAACCACAGCTACAAATAAAAATAAAGACAGTCAAAAATAGACTTGAAAGCTTCACTAACCTTACCCGGTGCTGTTTGAGAACAAATTATGCAAAAATGTGTTAAGCATTCTCCCTCTTTCTCCTTTTACTTTCAAAAGAACGGTAATCTCCTGTGGACTTATTCATGATTCCCTCTCTCTCTCTCCCTCGGTATGTTCATTCCATAATTTGTTAGTTATTGTAGAGTTAACACTCGCCATAGGAGGAGGTGCATGAATATAACTATGACCAATGTTTTGAACACGATGTTTAGGCATTAAAGAATAAAAGAAACTCAAGCAACTTCTGTACGTCAAGACGCAAAACGCTATAATTATACACACACACACAAGTTAGGTGGTTCAGCTTTGAATGAATCTTTATTTGTCAGCTCGCTAAAAGTTTTGAGAGGTGTAATTGAACGGTAGTACATAACGTTGCAGACGTCTAACGCGTCCTTATACTCCTTTGAATGGTTGCCCAACTTATCCCAAAGTTTTGCAGGGGTTGATAAATTTCATGTTCAGCGTGATGTCTAATCCGTGAGTTGACATCGGAGAGGACGACGTTCCCCACAGTACAGGCAGAGACGTTATAAACGGGTAAGAATCGCCATAAACGCTGAGAATACAAATCACCGCGATTGTAGTTAGCAGCGTGTTCGCCAACGTACGGCCGTCTGTTTTTGCGCGTTTCAACTGTGACGCAAGAGCTTGAAATTCGCGTTTGCTGTCTCGTAGCAAATATGAGTTGCCGTAGAGCTTCTTCACGATTTCATACGGTCCGCTGTAACTTCCCCTCTAACTTCTTGTCTGGGCCTCGAAGCGTAGCACAGCATCGCCCGGTTGATATTCAGGTATTTCCTGTGCTCGTCTTAACGTCATTTGCTAATCTCGTGTTGCTGTTTCGAACGCGAACGCGCGATATCGGCCAGGTCGTGCACTTTCTGTCTTACCATCTCCGCGTAGTTATACGCACTGCTGAAGTTGGCTTTAGTAAGCCGCGCTTGTCCCGGCAGCGCTGGTTCACGACCGTGAATGATCTCGAAGGGACTCGTTTGCAGTCATTCGTGATGCGAAGTGTTGGTTGCGAACACCGCAAGTTGTAATTTCTCATCCCAATGGCTTCGTTCGTTAGTGTCGGTGATTAATGCTAGTTTTTCGGTGAGCGTTTGGTTTGCTCGCTCGACGATGGGGCTGCGGGTATGATGATAGGCTGACGCGTACGACTGTTTGCCCATGATTGCTGCTATATCGCGCACTAGTTGCGACCTAAATTCAAGTGCGTTATCGGATAAGATGGCTCGGGGACTGCCGTGACACGCGAAAATCTGGTCTATTAGAAACTTTTCTACTGTGGCCGTCTTACGGTCAACTGTTGCTTTTGCTTCCACAAAACGACTGAAGTGGTCCACCGCAATTAAGATTGCACGGTTTCGATTTGTCGTCAGAGGCATCTCGACCACGAAATCGATCGATACCGTTTCAAATGGACGCGACGCGAAAAAAGACCCCATGAGAGCGGGTTGCGGGCCTCGTTCGCGTTTGCACTGCTCACAGCGGATGCATGCTCGCACGTGATTTTTAACACCATTCGTCATGTCGGGCCAATAATAACCGTTAAGCCTTTGTAACGTGGCAGCAATGCCACCGTGGCCACAAGACCATGATTTGTGCGCGGACGTCAGAAACGTCTGGCGCTTCGCTTGCGGCAAGTACAGCAGCCCGTTCTCTAACATCCTTTTAGCCGAATTGATGCTCGCCTGCTCGCATAAAGCGTTGTAATTCGCAACCTTCAAGCATTTATTTTGCCAATCTTCGATGTTTTCCGGCAAGATCTTTTCATCGTCCGCTATAATCGCGTCAATTACCATCTTTGTTAATTCGGTGTCATTTTCGTTTTCGACCGGTGCCCTCGACAGGCAGTCCGGTTCATGATGTGTTTGACCCTTGCAATACGTTATTTGCAGGTCAAACTCTTGTAACAAGAGAGCCCATCTTGCTAATTTTTTAGGTAAAGGCTTCTTCTTGCCTAAACTGCAGAGTGCGCACCGAGCTGAATGATCAGTGTGGATCTGTACGTGCTTGCCTAGGATGTATGGGCGAAAATGGTTTGTCGCCCATACTATTGCCAGGCCCTCTAACTCGGTCGCCGATAAGTTCGCCTCGCTCCGACTTGTTCGTCGGCTAGCATATGCAACCGTCGGGCTCTTTCTGCAGCAACACCGCGCCAAGTCCGATGATACTAGCGTCAGTCTTGATCACTAGTTCTGCTTTTTCGTTAAAGTGCACTAAAACTGGTGACGACGTTAAGGCTTCTTTTAGCCTGTCGAACGCAGCTTGCTGCATGTCTTGCCACACGAAATGTTCGTCTTTTTTTGTGAGCTGTGACAGCGGCTGCGCAAATGACGCAAAGTTCGCTATAAAACGTCTGTAGTATCGGGACATTCCTAAAAATCGCCGTACGCCGGATACGTCTATCGGCGGAGGCATCTCGGCCACGGCTTGGACCTTGTTCGGGTCTGTGCGGACTCCTTGTTTATCGATTACATGACCTAGAAAACGTAGCGTGCGCTGGCCGAAGAAACACTTTGACGGCTTCACTTTTAGGTTTGCCACGCGAAAACGACTAAACACTTCGTTCAGCGCGTTCAATTGCTCTTACCAGCTCGTCGTCCAGGTAAACCAGCACCTGTTTACCTGTCAAGCCTTTGAGCACTTCATTCATGAGCGCTTGAAACGTTGAGCCTGCGTTCCGTAACCCGAAGAGCATCCTGCGAAATTGGTAATGGCCGCTTTCGGTACGGAACGCGGTCACTTCTTTCGAATCGTCGGCCATTGGCACCTGCCAATAGCCAGACAACAAGTCCAATGATGAAAAATATTGGCCTCCTCGAAGCCAATTCAGCGTGTCATCTACGCGAGATAGCGGGTATACCCATGGGACGGTCAGTGCGTTAACCACCCTGAAACCGACACAGAAGCGCATGCTGCCGTCTTTTTTCTTTACTAACACTATAGCTGAGGCTCAAGGGCTCGTGCTATGCTCGATGACGTTGGCCTTGAGCATGGCTTCTACCTGTGTCTTAATTTCCTCTTCTCGTAATGAGTATCGTCGTAACGGCTGGCTCACAGGCTTTGAGCCTGGTATAAGTTCAATATGGTGCTTGGTGACAGTGGTGTCGTCCAAGACGTCGCTATATTTGGTCAGGATCTCACGCAAGTCTCTGGTTTGTGTTGGTTCCATATTTTTGTCTAGCCGAAACGTGCTCCCACCGAGGCGCTGTTCATCAGCCGTCACGGGACTCTTATGTACTGCATTCACGTCCACCTTGACGGAGTCGTTGGAGCATCTGATCACCACTTTTAGAGCCTTTAGTATATCACGGTCTTTCTTAATATGTCCGGCCTTGCCGCAGTGAAAACATTCCATCTGTTTCGCCGCTGATTTGGATATGGCGCTTACTGGGGCTTCGCCTCGCTCTCTTAAATCGCCTTCTTCCAGTAATTTAGCTTTCATGTGCAATTCGTCGATGGTTCTTGGGTCGCTAAGCACCAGCAGTTTCTGATATCTTGGAAGCGTCCGATCGCGGATCTTAATCGTGGCCATCGTGTCCGCTATATCAGGATACGCCTCATACGTTAATTCTTCCATCTCGTTCACGAAAGCGGTGGCAGTCTCGTCTTCCCGTTGCCTACGACTTTCGACTTCATGTTGAATGAAGGACTCGTAAGTGCTTGGTATGAAATTCTTGAGAAAGAGCTTTTTAAGGTCTTGTAAGGTGGCAAACGATCGCAGATTGTTGGCGACGCGGTGCGTATACCACGCGAGAGCGGAGTCGACTAAATACGCGCCGAAATATTGTACCCTCTTGCCCTCGTCTCAGCCGTTCACTACGGCGCAATGGTTATACTCACGCAGCCAGCGTCTTGCTTCTAAACCGTTAGACCCGTTAAATAGCGACGGTTGTCTTATCATCTTCGGTTCAGACATCTTGTCACTCTCGATCGTTTTCTTGATGGCTCTCGATCGTTTTCAGCTTTTAATTCAGAATTTTGTTCGATTATCAATCCGTAACTGTCGGTGTTCAAAATCGCCTGAATTACGTCTTTCTTTGCTTGCGATACGTTTGATGAATCGAGTATTTCGAGAATCCGTATTGTTGACTGTGTGATCTCGTGGACTGAATGTCTAGGCGAACCCTTGGCCGTACTCGGCAGAGGCATCCGGCCCTCTTCTAACTTGCTTTTTTCTCTTCTGCTTGTTCTTGTCTTTTTGGCAGAACCTCCAAGTTAGGTGGTTCAGCTTTGAATGAATCTTTATTTGTCAGCTCGTACATTTATATATTAGAGTGGCGCACGGCTTCAGTAGCTGACTTAAGTCTGCCTAGCCCAGGTCGTCCTAAGCTTGAGTCTCCCTTATGAGCTACTATTTGCGTGCTGTTAACTCACACACACACAAGTTAGAAAATCTGTTCAAGAATGAATCTTTATTTTAGTATCATAGAGCTCTTATACATTTTGTCTTTGATTCAGATCTCGGGCGGCTTGAGTCGGCGTTACGCGCACGACTCAGGGAGTCTTGACGCTCGCGACTTGAGTCGCCCTTATCAGTCGTCTTAAGCCCTGCAGTGCTTAGGGGGACTTAAGCATCGCGTCTGACAACCCTCCGCCCTAGCGTTGTCGTCCTCGACAACGATCATGCGCGTCTGCGCCACGACTCAACGTCGTCGTCGTCAGACGTCGCTCTTGTTCGGCGTGCTGAAGTGATTAAGTGATATCTCGAGCCGTTGGTTGCTCGTTTATTGCCACTAACCGCTGAGATCAGCGTTTTTCCACACCAACGTGTTGCGCGAGTTATGCAGACCAAGCATGGTGTCACCAATGACAATATCACCATGACGACCACTGCCGCTGAGCATACGATTATGCCAGTTACAATGCGCTTGATCGAGTTTTCATTGCTCGTCAATCCAGTGGCTTGTGCTTTGTAACAGCGACTGCTCTGTTTTCTTAAGCTCGGCGATGAAACCTTTGGACACGGGTTGCAGTCTTCACGCTATTGGCTAAGTCCCAAGCGGACGACATTCTGCCAGAGATGTTTACTGACACCTCGTGTGATGCATAAGTCAGAATCTTGATCAGAATGGTTTTACTAATGTAATCGTCGTATTTGGATTCTGCTGACGTTTCGTATGCTGAATGTTTATACGTATACTCGTTATCGTTTGTGAAACTCACAGTCAACGGCAAACGAAACGGATACGGTGAGCACGGTAAGTAACTACCGTCGACTCTAATGTATCGAGTGTAACAGTACACGTAATTGCCTCGACTCGTATGTTTGAATTGAAACGAGAGTGACTTATCGGGTGGCGTTGTTGCTATGCAATCGGACGAGCTGAAGATGTTTTCATCCAGATCCGTTTTGATCATGCAAGCTTGCCCGATGGTTGGTTTGCCTTCTTCAACCGAGTCCGTCATTGCTCTCAAACAGTCGGATGAGCTGTTGTAGATCACGTAATCAGGACCGCTGTATTTGTGGATGCAGTTTTTTCCGCTAGTGTTATTCCAAAACAAGAACGCGTCCGCCCTATAAATTTTTGCTGATTTGTCGTTCTCGTAAGATTGGAAATGAAGTTGGAGCTGATCGTCTGCGATGAGTTTGGTTTCGATACCAACTCCATGAGTGCCGAAGACTCTCTGCTATGCTTGCGTCATGTTGAGCAATTGCTTGGTAAACCGAAAGTTATTCTGATCAAGTCAACGAGCTGCCAAGTTACGCAACTCTTGCTCTTGCGCCATGAAACTGTGTCCTAACATCACTAAGCAGGCGTTGATGGTGTTGCTAAAAGCTAACTTCTCCGAGTAGTGTTTTGCAACCGCGGCTAAAGTGTCTTCGTGTGCTTTCTCTAACACGCGTGTCGCGTTTAGAGAAAGCACACGAAGACACGTCCGTCAGGCTTTCTGTCTGATTAGACAGAATTGCTGCTTTTTGGTGTAGTTCGTTATTGTTGATGACCGTATGTGCGACGGTGCCGCCGGCGATCGCTCCATTAACGACCGGCGCGAAAGCAGCAGGCCAGAATCATTTCTCACGGCCTGGCAAGACACTTTTAACCCCCTTTGAAGAGTTCGCGTTGACCTCATGTGTCCCCCGCGGCATGATTACGTCGGCCAGGGGCTCTGTTGTCTTGAGCGAGTCAAAGGATTGAAGAGGCACTGTGATTGATCTGTGAAACATGACATTGCACATCGTGATCGCGTCTTCGTAATCCTTGGCGTGAGCACCGATTTTGACTATCAGCGTTTTACATGGGTTTATGAACTTCAAGTTCATTGTGATATCGATAAGATGATTCGTGACAGGTGAACTAGACGTTCTCCAGAGTATCGGCGGGCTAGGAATGAATGGATAGCCAGCACCGAGAATGACCAAGCTCAGGAGCGATATGATCGACAATATTAGTGCTGTTATTGTTGACGGCTGACGATTGATCGATTCGGCTCGGTGTCCGTGCGGGCTGCAAGCGTTTTTCAGCTGTGAAACGTGAACTTTAAATTGCCGTTTCCCGTCTGTTGCGATGTAAGAATCGCTGTAGAGTCTCTTCAGTACCTCTAGTGGACCGACATATTTGTCTTGCAGTTTCTTGTGCTTGCCGCGGACTTCAGTCTCTAACCGCATGACTGTCGCCTGCCTTGTAATCGGTCGACTCCCTGCGAGTCGCATCGCGTCTGACCGGGTCCGTTGACAGGGCCAGCTTGTCGATTAAAGACTGATTTGCACGCTCTACGGTAGCGTTTCCTGTGTGATGGTACGCTGACGCGAACCGCTAAGAGTGTTCAAGATCTCCTTTATGACATGTGCTCGAAATTCGAGCGCGTTGTCCGACAACAACAGCCCGGGCGCCCCGTGCCGTGCATAGACCTGCTCGACCAGAAATCTTGCGACTGTTGTCGCCTTATTGTCGCGGGCCTCGACGTATCTGCTGAATCTACCGCGATCAGTATTGTTTGGTTGCCTTTAGCTATTCGTGGCAATTCAACAATGAAATCGATGGCGACCGCCTCGAATGGTTTCGAGCTGCGTCGCTCGCCCATGAAGCCTGGCTGTGGGCCCCTTTCTCGTTTGCGGGCAGTACATCGCGCGCATGCCTTTATATACCTGCTGACCTCTTTGCCAATCTTTGGCCAGTTGTACGCTTGCAGGCGTTCTAACGTTGCGCGCTTGCCACCGTGTCCGCACATTGGTTGATCGTGCGCCCGTCAGATGAGCTCCTCACGTCGCTCGTGAGGTACCCAAATTCGGCCTTTTTTGTCTTTCAAGGTATCACCTGATAAGCGCCATTGCGACGATCCTGCGTTGACGAGATGAGCGTACTCGGGGTCCGCTTGACATGCGCGTTGCCATTCTGTGTCTTGTTCAACACTGATTGCGTTGATTATCATTCGGTCTAGTTCTTGATCGCTTTCTGTCGCGTAAGACGCACGGGAGAGACAATCTGCCTCATGGTTTGTTGCGCCGCGACAGTAAGTGATCTTTGGACCGATCTCTTGTAATATCATAGCTTATCGCGCTAACTTTCTGGGGAGCGGCCTGCGCTTGCCCAAATCGCACAGCGCGCAAAGCGCCGTATGATCCGTCGCTATTTCAACAGACTTGCCCAAGATGTATGGCCTGAAGTATTCTACGGCCCACACAATTCCCAGCCCCTCGAGTTCCGTTGCAGACAGATTCGCTTCGCATGAACTTGTGCGGCGACTGGCGTAGGCGACCGGGTGCCACCCGTCGCGTTCTTCCTGCGACAAGACGGCGCCCAGACCGATCAAACTTGCGTCGGTTTTGATGCGCGGCTGTTAGTGCTTTCTTCAATGCTTCAAAGGCTGCTTGTTGAGCCGGGCCTCAGACGAATGGTGTATCCTTCTTCTTCAGGTCTGTCATAGGCTGTGCAATTCTAGCGAAGTCGGGTACAAAACGACGGTAGTACCCGGCCATGCCTAGGAAACGTTCCACGCCTTTTACGTCGCTAAGGGCCTCCATTTTGTCAATTGCCCGAGTTTTTGCTTCATCGACATGAATTCCCTGCGCCTATATAATGGCCCAGGAATCTGAGGCCACTGTGACCAAAGAGGCACTTGTTGGCTTTCATCTTGAGTTCAGCTCGGCGGAATCTTTGCAGAACTTGCGCAAGTGACTCGAGATGTTTGTCCCAATCTGCAGTCGCGACTATGACGTCGTCTAGATACACGAGGACGTCTGTTCCCTTCAGGCCATTGAGGACGCTGTCCATCAATGCCTGAAAGGTTGCACCTGCGTTCCGCACACCAAATGGCATTCGGACAAATTGGAACTGGCCGCTGTCTGTTGCGAACTGTTATCTCGCGGCTGTCATTCGCCATAGGAGCCTGCCAGTAACCAGAAATCAGATCCATGGACGAAAAAAACTTTGCGCTCCTCAGCTGTTCCAAGGCATCGTCAATGCGTGGCAACGGATAGGCCTAAGCCTTCGTTACCGCATTGACGTACCGGAAATCAACGCAAAAGCGTAGTGTTCCATCCTTTTTTTACTAACACTATCGGCGATGACCACGGGCTGCTGCTCCTCTCTATGATGTTTGCGCTCAGCATGTGTTCCACTTGTTTGATTATTTCTGCCTTCTCTTTCGCGCTATACCTACGCAATGCCTGTTTTTTTGGCTTAGCGTCCGGCGTTAGCTCGATACGGTGGCTTGCTTGTTCAGTTTGGCCGATATTGCCGTCCCATACGTCACGATACGCTTGTAGCAATATTTGCAGAGCGTTGCGTTGCGACCTCGACAATTTCTTGCCTACGACAAAACACTGGGCGCGAGCGGCGTCCTTGCCTGGGTCAAGTTTCAGTGCGGCTACACTGCTGGCTGGGAGCTGGCGGTTATAGTCTACGAATGTCTCGTAGTGAGCCAGTGGTGTGCCTGCTCTGATCTGTGAACAACCATGTGTGAAGTTCGTTACACCGATGAGGCAAACTGATTCCTTTATCTCGGTGAGGCCGTTCGGCACCAATGCCATTCGTGTTGGGTTTAGTGGCCCGAACGCGATTTGACCTTCGGATAACTTCGCTCGCACCTCTATCAGTTTACTCGACCGCGGCTCGATCGTTATCGTCTGTGTGCTGTTCAGCGTTGGCGCGTCACTTACTGGCTTGTCAGTAGAGACCGCTCCGACGTCGTCAAAGCTAACTTTATCGACGGCGCAGTCTATGCACACTCTGAGGTCCTTTAGGACGTTGCGCCCCAAGATTAGTGCATACGACAGCTTCTCTACGACGTGGACTATGCCCGTCCATCTTTTGCCATGGCCGTCCAGTGTGATGCTGATTGAGGCGCGCGCGGTACCGAGCACCTTCATCCCGTTTGTGTCAGCGACCTTGAGGTTGCTCTGTCCCATTTGACTGATTTCAAGTTTAGCCCGACGAGCTGTATCTTTTGACATAACCGTGACGATAGCTCCGGTATCACACAGTGCTGGGATAGACAAGTCGTTGACTGTCACGGTCAACAGCAGCGGTGCTTCGTGATCGCCGGTCATTACTTCAATGGCATTTATTTGCAGTGGACTAAACCGTTCCACAATGGTGTTGACGGCGATGCTATCGTTTTGGGCGCTCTGCTTTTCTCTCCGGCGCCCGCGTTCTCCTCAGCGCCCTCGCTTACGCTTGGTGTTCTCGCTCGTTTGACCCTTGCGAGTGTCGTGCGCGCGTTTCTTGTCGTTTGGGTGCCCTTTTAACGCCCAGCAATCACGTTTCAAGTGGCCCTTCTTGTGGCAATTAAAACATTCAACGTCCTTTTTGTCCAGTTTTCGTGCAGCGAACGCTACTGGCGCCTCTCCTCGCTCTCGGAGGTCGCCCTCTTCTAACAGCTTAGCTTGCTGTGAAGCTCATCGATCGTACGGGGGTCCTGTAGCACTAAGAGCTTCTGGTAGCGGTTGAGCATGCGCTCTCTAATCTTCGTGGCGGCTAAATGCTCGGTTATATCTGGAAATGCCTCATAGACCATTTCTTCTAGGTCGTTGATAAATGACGTTACGCTTTCTTCTTCGCGCTGCTTGCGCGTGTCGACTTCCTGTTGAATGTACGTCTCATAGGTTGTTGGAATAAAATTTTCCAAGAAGAGTTTTTTCAAGTCTCTGTAGGTCTCGATAGAATGCAGCACCGGTTTCACCCGGCGCATGTACCACGCAAGGGCCGAATCGGACAGATAAGCTCCAAAATACTGCCTCTGTCTATTCGCGTCCCATCCGTCGACCACGGTGCAGTGCTCGAAGTCCCGTATCCATTTTCGGGCCCTCAGGCCGTTCGCACCATTGAAAATCGTCGGTTGCCTAACCATTCTCTCCATCGCAGTTGTCAGTTGGTTTACCTGGCGTATTCCACCGCTTCTCGTAGCTCTGAGTTTTGCTCTACGACTAAATCGTAGCAACTGTATAGTGTATCCAAGATGTTTTGGATCTCCTCTATTTTATGCTGGGCTACCCTCGACGAATGGACTATTTCGATGATGCGGTTAATTTGGATTGTGACTTCTGGTTTTAGACGTGGGCTGCCCGTCGCCGTGCTAGGCGTGGGCATCCGTTTAACTTCTTTGAAAATTGCAAACCTGGTTTCTTTTTGGTTCAGAACCTCCAAGTTAGAAGATCTGTTCAGGAATGAATCTTTATTTTAGTATCATAGAGCTCTTATACATTTTGTCTTTGATTCAGATCTCGGGCGGCTTGAGTCGGCGTTACGCGCACGACTCAGGGAGTCTTGACGCTCGCGACTTGAGTCGCCCTTATCAGTCGTCCTAAGCCCTGCAGTGCTTAGGGGGACTTAAGTATCGCGTCTGACAACCCTCCACCTCACACACACACACACAGAAGAGTTATGACAAATTTATTCATCAGCAGGTGTTTCTATTACGACAAATCCAGCAACGATATGTTGTCACTAATCAATGGAAATACAAGCATTGTGTGACCACCTCATCAAAGGTCGTGAGCCGAAAAGTAAGGCAACTCATGAGAGGATCTTCATTGGAGGTGAGACTCATGATGATGACTGAGAAGTGAATTATGTTTGCTATCGATAAAGTATCTAACTAGAGATAGATCACATAACCAATATCAATTAAAATTTATGATTGTTGGTGTCAATCGTAAAGTTCTATGCATAGCCTTAGTTGATTGCGTTTACATAAAGATAGCTCAATCGCAGAACGAATGTCGTTATGATACCTTTGATCATTCTATATCACTGCCGGAGCGAGCATTATTGCTCGACGGCATTCTCTAATTTTCGATTAAGTTGACTTCCGTTAGTACGGAACGACTATAGTAGCTATCAATAATTAATTGATAGAAGCTCTCTCCCATAAATAAGAACTATCATAGAAGCTTGTACACGTGCTTCTATTAGAGAAGAACTTACTAGCCGGTTGATATCAACTGGTTGATGCATTACAGGAATTAGAGCTGACTTTGTGAGCGAGAAGTCAGAAGCGAGAACTGAGAAACGAGAATTGAGAGTTAAGAACCGGCATGAAGGTTGATATGATTGGTGAGATATAATTCACACTGCTGTATTTACAATAATTGATACATGCATAACCATCACAGTATAACCAACATTGTGATGGAATACACAGCGCTATAGCTGTCTAATTTGTGATCAGTTGCTGTTGAATGGAATGTGGTGTGTATCAAACAAGAGTCAACCGGTAATCGAGCAATCGACGGCTCAGTGAATGCTTGAAGCTGTTTTGCAATAGTTTGATAGTTTAATTTAATAGAATTGAATTGATCTCAAGTGAAAGTGCTCACAACTTTTATTGCAACACACAAAATTCAAGCGGCAGTCAAGTTGTGTCTGCTGTTGTCGTTTGACAACAACGATACAACACAACACGACAGTTCTCAGTGCTTGAATATATGAGACGTGTAGCAATAGCGACAGTGCTTGATAAATTGGTTTCTGCTTGTGTTCGAAACATTATTGGACTTGAATCGACTTGGCGTTGCAAGTGCACTTGTTAAGCGTGCAGTGTAGATTATTGACGACGAGGACAAATGCAGTATTGTCGCTTATGTCACACATAGCAACACCGCTACCATCCACGCAACACACTTTTGTAAAGTTAATATTAATGATAAATAAATATCGACTGCACACAAAAAATAACTTTTACACTGAGTAAAACAATACATTGAACTGTGGCCTTCATTTCATATTAATCTCGTATGGATCTTTTGAATTACTGACTTGTAGCTTGCTTGTGCGTGTTCAAGTGCAAAAGCAACTGAACACTTTGTTGTGTACCAATAATCAAATACCATTGTTGCTGTTGCAAAGTGTATTTCAATTCAGCATGTTCGTGACGACACAACAGCAATAGCACGTATTTCTTATCCTATCTATGTTCTTGACTCATTGAAAATTAAGTGCGAAAAATTGTTCGTCAACTCACATGGTGTAAATCGAGATTTAAACTGATCATGTTCAGTTCAATTAGCTAAATGGATGCGGAAAATGTGCCGCTCTATGTTGACGCCGCAGCACGCAACTCTTACTGTGGCACATTCATAGCTCACTGCAAGCAATGTTTGCTTGCAGTGTTCTTCATGAGTCGCTGTTATTATTATTCAGGCAACTCTTGTTGCTACTGATACTCAACAGGTGTGATGTGAATGCCATAACAACGAAGAGTGCATTGCCTGTCATTCATAGTTGCGATGCCGAATGCTGTGTCTCTACTTCATTCAATATGTAATGCAGCAACAAGTGTTTGTTGTGCATTTTTTTTGATTTCACAAGAATGCAAAGAAGATAAAAAACCTTGGTATGACTAGGTACAAATCTTATTGACTTAAGGGTTGTGTCACACAACTTGTGTGAGATGAATCTCATGAAACAAACGTGAAATAGCTTTTAGTCACACTGAACCGGGGTCTATTTTTATCCCGAGCTGGCTGAATAGCTTTGGCGCTGTAATGTGCAATCGACATAAATTATCAGTGCCAATCAGTATTACATTCTAACGCTCCGATAAATTCGCTAACACGTTTAGGAACTCGGTATCAGTCAAACGAGAGACCTATAATGACCACTTAATATCGACGTTGTACTACCGTATCTAAACTATGCTTCAACTACGATCAACCAGTTGAGATATTTTACTTTAAATAGCAAAATTATTCGAGCATTTTTCGAACGGTTGTCCGGCATAAATGTACTCCTATCAAACTTCTTTTGCCATGTACCCCTTGGAAGGAAGTTAAAAATCTACGATGATCACGCAATCAATCAATTCATCTGCAGTCGTGTTTGTGTCTGCGTAGGAGTGTTCGTTGTATTTGTATGCATTGTCATTGACTCGACATAGTCACTTGACATCATAAGTTCAAGTGGCAAGTAATTTCTCGGGCTCATCTACAGAAGCAATGGCGAGAGTCGATCTGATTAGAGATGATTGCAAGTGCCTTGCTAGGACTGCATTCGAGGACTCATGTTTCTCTTTCTCGCATTGTCACTTACGCAGCTTCCAGCACAGAGTTCCTTTCGCGTATGTGACGCGCCGGTAGTCACGCCATGGCAGTTCTAATGTGGCGGAGAGACGAAGAATGTGTAACGGCCTGGCCGTAGAAAGGACAAAATTGGTTGCGCCACCTTGCGGCGCTCACTCTTACTGTTGGTAGCATAAAAAGGAGTCACAGCTGCTTTTATGCTGCTCAAAGAATAAATCATTCGCTATGAGCGCCGCCTTGCGGTTGAATTCGAATTTGCCTAGTCGTCTCGACCACGTTGCTTGTTTGCTATGTTGTTGCTGTTGATATTATTGTTACTGTCATCATTGTTGATATCGATTTATTAGAAACAATCTTTCACTAATCATGGTGAGGAAACAATTGAATTTCGATGAAAAGACTCATTATTACACTCTTCAG
>JAIFTH010000577.1:0-22232 GCA_019968535.1 Fragariocoptes setiger | reverse complement strand
GTGTGTGTGTGTGTGTGTGTGTGTGTGTGTGTGTGTGTGTGTGTGTGTGTGACTACAATTGCCCTCAAACAGATTCTTGAGCTTGTGGGTCGACTAGAGCATAGCTGAGGGCATGTTTGCATATGAATATTATACGCACACATACAGACAATGGAACACGTCATAATTGAACGGATGGACAGCTCTATTCTTGTCGTTAGCTAGCTCGAAGGTTCAATTACGCTTACACAACAACAAATTGATCTTCCCTTTCTCTCGTACAATCATACACTTGTACACTTACACCCTAAGAGAGGCGATCAGCAAGCCGCAAGCAGCAAATATTAAACAACAACGAGAACGGAATAGAATAGAATGTAGTGGAATGGAATAGATTAAATTAGATGAGATGAGATGGGACTAGAATAGAACAAGAGGATAATAATAACGTGTATGTATGGCCTCTCATCTACTATGTTAAATGAGCGTGTTATGTAAATTAACATGCTCAGCTGTATGTTTATGTTTGCTACTCGAAGAACAAACTGAAATAATTGTATCCGTTCCTCAGTTACGCGTCCTCTCTACCTGAGCGATTGGGGCCTCAATTTACTCTTATGTTCTTCCTGTGCAGAGCATGGTCTGTCTATCTAGAAATGACAGTGGTGCGCCTATCATTAACGAAGTAGACGGGGTCCCTAAGTGCGTAAGCCAAATCGCACGCAGCAACCTTTACGCACGCAATCGAAATGTTGTGCCTATCTCATCTGTTTTGAGGGGCGACTTATCGAGACATCCTTAGTATGTTTACATATGGTTTTTTTTCCTTCAACGACTATGCTGAGTGTTGAATTGAAACTTTCCATTTGTTATCTTAACAAGTAAACAAAACTGATATAAATTGAGCTCGCACGTTGACTTGTACGCTTGGCCTTTTACATGAACGCTACAATCAACTATTGTTCGTTAGAGAATGAATTTGCGGCACTCAAAATTCAAAGTTTCGATCCCAAAAGACACAATGTTAGTTTCTAGTGCACTTAGAGTTGGTTCGAACTGTAACTAGCTTTGACTTCAGGCTAAATTGAACCAACTTGGTGTTTTTTGCCAGTCAACTGATTTGTTGGACAACAGTTGAAAGGCCCGAGCGCGCTTAAGTGTGTGAGTTGCGACTACATGGGCGCATGTATTGACTTGTCTTGGTCGACTCAATTTAACTCAATAGTCGATAGGCATAGTCAACGACTCGACTAATGGATCTATTCTCTTGGAACGAGAGTACCTATAAGAAACTTGAGACACACTACTGAGGAATTGGTGTGATCGTTGCTACGTTGCCCCCTCGAAGTTGCCAAACATAAGCGAGAGCTCTCGATTGCACATTCATAACATTGTATGCTAGTCATTCAAGATGCTTCACTTTATGACTATTTTGTCAACGAATGTTGTCCTCGTTGTGTCGATGTTCATAGACATCGATAGACTCTTGTGAACATGTAACGCCTCGTCAACTAGCTGCAGAGTTTGAAAGGAAAGGGAAGAAAAGAGGCCAGCTTATGATTGACTCTTTTAGGTCAGTCTATCTGCTGCTGCTCCCAATGACCTGGCTGCACAAATTGACTCTAGTCACAAATGATAGACGAATAGATCTTTTGTGTAATGAAATGTTAGTTCAATCATTATCGGAACCAACGATCATTTCAGCTGTTTATTCACTTACATCATAAACACTCAGTGCATTTAACTGCTGCGCTAGCAATAGCTTTTTGTGCCTTAGTGTGTCTCACGTAAACATTTACAGCTAGCACAAGCAACAGAAACAACTGAATCCATCTCATTGAATCCTAGAGCACCTGTCACTGGCAAACAGCAGCTTCTGTCGCATTGTTTGTTATCTATTGTTGTCAGTTGTCAGTTGAGTCAGCTAACACTGATGCGTTCACTGAGATAATTTTGCTACTGTGTGACAGTTGCGTGTGGTAAACCGCCAGCTGACCACACACACACGACGGCCTCTTACGTTCGCCACACTCTCTGTGGTTGGCTGACATTCACTGCTACTATCATCATCATCATCATGTTATATGGAGCCTCACATGGTTCACGCTCGAAGCTGATAAAACTACAGCTGCTCAAATGGTTGTGCATTGCTGTCAACAACATGTGTTTCATTTTGTCATTGTCATTTTGTCACAGTGGCTGTTGATGCTGTTGTTGAAGCCCACTCTATGCCACTACACAAGTCATTTTGTCTCGTGCAGTCAGTGGAATATTTCGCAGGTGAGGCCCGCATACTCACGCGCACGAGCACACACTCTGACAGTTACAAACACTCTGAATGTCACGAGACGCGTTAAACTGAGCCACTCACTTCAGATAGACAGACATGCAGAGCGAGTGACAGGAAAAAAAATGGCGCTTCAATAAAGTCAACTTGTGTGTCGCACACATTGCATTCTCGACATGACATTGGCTCACAAGTTGATGTAAGCCGTCTATTGACTGCCACCGGATTGCATTGTTATCGTTCTATTGTTAGTTCTCGCATTTTTACATGTGTTTTTTTAACAAAATTGAGAGCCTCAGAAATTTGAGAAAAAAACTAAAGCTAAAAGTGAGTGAGATATTGAAATCGTGCGTTGAAAAATTATACACGTCGACAACAACACACGTTCGCTATGCGGTGTGATCAGCATTTTAGCCAGTCAATATTGGAAATAATTGATTCTTTTTCTCAACAAACTTGTAAACTGCTGATGTTGCAGCTGTTCGCTTCATTCATTTTCAGAATCAGTATTAGATGGAAAATATATCAAGCAAAAAGTAGCCATCAACAAGGGCGACGCCACAGCAAGCAGATTGTTTGTTGTTGCCGTGGTCATTCTTGTTGTTGTTGTGTCATTCTGAAATTTGGACGGATTAATTTTCTTCTTCTTCTTCTCGTTCGCATACACTCTTTTCTTCTTCTGCCAGTTGTGTCGGTTGAGTAACACCACAACCGATCGAATAACAGCAACTGTAACAACTACAACTGCACCAACAACTAAGCTTATCAGCAGTATAATGTATTCAATTCGTGGCATTTGGTGATGGCTAAGCTAGAAAACAGCGCGCGTCACATGGCGTAAGCTTTTGCTCGCTGGCGCCCGTCCGTTTTGCCCTCTCTCACGAGAATTAATTCGACCGGCACCAAGCCGGGAAATGTGAGGCCCCAGGGCATTGGGGCAAAGTATTAGCAATAGTAGTGGCAACAATTTAACTCCAACTCTAACTCAAAGTCGAACTGCACGAGCTCGAGCACGGATCGGATTGAATCGGATCGAGTCAATTCATTTTATTTGCACTTTCAACTTCCGATGCTAATCCCAAAACATCCTGTGTGTCCCAACGGATTTCTCAATGTTTCCATTTGTTGTCGTGGTTGCTGTTAATGTCATTGTGTGTAGGCCGTGTTTGCGTCGCTTATTCCCGAGATCACCGACTTGGTCGGTCGGCCCAATACCTATGCTGGTTGCTATCAAATCAATCCGGTGAAAAAGTATGTCAACCTTAAGAATGTATTCTTAATAAGTGTGCAGTGTGATATTGTTTCCTCAGTTTTGCCCTCTGTCAAATATAACTTGCTTGATTGATGTTCCAGAGATTGATTGATGTTCAATAGATCAAGTAGAAAGTGAGAGACGAGGGCAACAACATTCATGAGAACAACAATAACATCGCGTACACATTATTAAAGAATGAGCATGAGCGAGATACGAGAGTGCTTCGAGATGTCAGAGTGTCCCATAAGATGTGTGTATGTGTGAGATAACTATATAAGATGAGGTGAGGTGCGAATGCACATAGTGTCCCATAGACACATTCATTTATTCACAATCATTTTGTTTGCAGAACATAGAAAATTTAGGATATTTTTGTTATTGCCGCCTATTAAATATGTATATACTAGCAATCTATATGTTCAATACTGAATGTTTTTATGCGTAGTTTTGCTCAGCTCATAAATGATAATTAATTTGCCTGATTCATTGTATATATTTTTGGCGTTGTAGATGAGAAACTGATGATTAGTAATCAGTGAGTCCAGCAGAGGTCTCAAAGGTGTCATGTTCAACAGACTATTGTTACAACTTTGTGTGTATGTGCAAGTGGATGAGAGACAGAGCTTCTTGTTGAAATATTGAGAGAGAAACCAATTCACAAGCAAGAAAATAATTTGCAAAAAATAACTCATCTCAAATATTGAGGCCTAATATTGTCAATTGATAACTCAGATATTTTTAATTTTATTTATTGACATATTTATTCCTGCATTTCTTTTCTATCATGACCGCTACCATCATAATACAATCCCGTTCTGACGTTCATCGTTAGGCCGTCTTTGCCTCTTGCATACCTGAGATCATCGATTTGATTGGTAGCCGACCGAAATACGGTGGCACATTCAAATCGGAACGAAGAAGGTCAGCACACACACACACACTACAATACAAATTCATCGATATTTAGTGAAGTGAGAGATAGTGCCGTGCCCTGTTGTTATTGTTGTTGTTCCTGTGTTTTTTTCTCAAATACTGCCAAATTGTTTCTTGTTGTTGATGCTGACTCATCAACACATCATTTGTATGCCAATCAATTGATGGATGATTCTTGTTGTGTTGATCGTGTCCTCATCACGTATAGTTTAGTTCAGTCCTCATTCCCCATTCCTGTTTTCATTCCTACATCCAGCTCCCCTCCAGCCCTCTGATGATATGGCGCCCCAAACAGTGCCCCAGTTGCAAGTTTGCACCATGCAACGAGAACCTGCCTGCCCTCATCCAAAGTTGCCATAGAGCATCTTGAGCAATAATAATCATATATCACGCAACACTTGTGAAGCAATTGTGATCACCACTGTGACTGTGATCTTAGTCGTGATCGTGATAGGCCGTGTTCGATTGACGTCGTGTAATTAATTTGCCTGTAACAAGCACTTTTGTGCTTTCGTGCTCTCTTGTTAATGATAATTCTTGATCGTAGTGGTTGTGATTGATCACAAAATTATCAGAGATTATCATGCTCAATAATAATCAGTAGGAAAACTAGATATTCCTCCAATCATCGTCAGTGTTGCCTCGAGACAATCATCCATCCATTAATTCTCATCTCAAAGAGAGAACACGAGGGAGAAGAA
The DNA here is from genome assembly GCA_019968535.1 of Fragariocoptes setiger. Taxonomy (NCBI): domain Eukaryota; kingdom Metazoa; phylum Arthropoda; class Arachnida; order Trombidiformes; family Phytoptidae; genus Fragariocoptes; species Fragariocoptes setiger. Next base: position 17,077 of record JAIFTH010000577.1, on the reverse strand, counting down.
TGTGACTAAACGAATGAGACCAAACAAAGAAAGTATCAATCGCTAATTTGTTATGTAGATTTTTATTTCATACTATCGTGACAGCTCGATAATAAAAAATTGTTTGTTTGCATGACATTTCATCTAGGTATATATATTAAGTTCCAAAGATTTTGTTTTTGTTTTCTGAAATTGCATGTAACTGACAGAGCACATCAATGTTTACTTGCACGCACGCACTCACGCACGCAGACACGCACTCATCACCTCACACCACCTGGGGCACCGGCATCTCAAGCTATCTCTCGCTATCTCAACAACATTCACTTTTGTATTTATCTCATACTATAATTCATCATTAACACTATTACATTCTCACAATAGACATATCGTCGTATGCGGTCACATAACGTACGAAAGTGTTAGTCACTTTCTTAAGGATTTCTTGCACGAAGATCGTGAAGATGTCGATGTTGAAGTGGTGTTTTTGCACCGCAAACCTCCCGACCTTGAGCTCGAAGGTTTGATTAAGCGCCATTTCACAACTGTAGAATTCTTTCAAGGATCTGTGATGAATTCAATCGATTTGCAGCGTGTCAAAGTTGAACAAGCCGATGGTAAGTACTCACTTTACAATCGTGCTGACAATCTGATTATACTAACTGTCTAGTAATGCTAATTCGCACGGTGATCTATTTCCTCATCCTAACGATTTTTCATTTAATGAAAACAACAATAGCTTGTCTGATATTGGCCAACAAGCAATGCGGCGACGGCGACCAAGAGGACGCGGCCAACATAATGCGCGTGATTAGCATCAAGAATTGTAGCGAAAACATTCGTGTGATCGTGCAATTGATGCAGTACCACAACAAGGCGTATTTGTTGAACATTCCATCGTGGGATTGGAAACGTGGTGATGATGTAATCTGTGTTAGCGAGCTGAAGCTCGGTTTCATTGCACAATCGTGCTTGGCGCCAGGATTCAGCACAATGATGGCCAATTTGTTTGCCATGCGTTCCTACAAAACAGTACGTTCTCACTTTAATATATGATCACTGCCTCTAACGACGATCGATATACATCATTTGATGACTAAATCGATTGCTCACTCTTGATCTCTTTTCTTCGCTTAACATCAACATCAACAACAACGAAAAATGGAATTAAACTTGTCATGCTGACATGCAGTCACCTGACATGCCGGCGTGGCACAACGATTACCTGTGCGGCACCGGAATGGAAATGTACACCGAATATTTGAGCCATGCATTTGTGGGCCTAACGTTCGCACAGGCGGCTGAAGTGTGTTTCACGAAACTCAAACTCTTGCTGATGGCCATCGAAGTGAGCGACACCAACGGTGATGGTAGCGCCAACATTGTGATCAATCCAAAAGGCGATCATCGGATCAAGAGTAACACGCAAGGCTTTTTCATGGCTCAATCAGCAGACGAGGTGAAACGTGCCATTTGGTTTTGCAAAAATTGCCACGACGATGTGATTGATGAGAAAATGATTCGTAAATGCAAATGTCGCAATCGTACGTATAGCAACATACTTCTCTTTTATTTAATCTTCATATCTTTTGCTCTGTGCTGTCTGCTGATCTTGATTAATTTGATCATCGATGATCATAGTGATGGATAGATAAGAAACCACTAATACTAATCGAATCACTATACATAACTATTAACTCTTCATGACGGGTCACACACAACAGCTGGAGCGATATTCAAGAAAGGAGTTCGTGCTGTTCAAATAGCCAACAGTGGCACTTCGACTGTCCGAATGCGAGGTAAGGAAAAGATTTAGCCACACGCTCACTCATTACTATCTCATACGCTAACTCATATCTAACAACAACACATTCTGTCTTAATCTATTGGCCGCTCCCCTTTATTAACTATGATAGATCACGATGATCCCCACGACGAGACATCTTATTTGATCCAGCGAACTCCAGTGAAAGCGGGGGGTGCAACAGCGCCACGCAAAACACTCAACGATGCCGACGGCAATCCTGTCGCCGACGAGTCCAATTTCAAGCCGGCCAGCGCGACAGGTGCGTCGATCAAGTCAAAACCGGCACAATACGACGCGCCCCATTTGGCGTACGAGGTGAAAAAGTTGATGCCGGCCGCGCGGCCTCTGTCTCTGATGAGCGGCGACAGCGCGGGAGTCAGTGCACCGGTTGCGACTGGTTTCATTGATTCCGACAATCTGGACATTGACACGTCCGAGATGCGCTACGATTCGACGGGAATGTTTCATTGGTGCCAGGCGCGTCGTTTCGACGATTGCCTGCTCGATCGTAACGTAGCCGCGATGACCGTCTTCAACGGACACGTCGTTGTGTGCCTCTTTGCCGATCCCGATTCCCCTCTGGTCGGTTTGCGCAATCTAGTGATGCCATTACGTGCGTCCAATTTGCACTACCACGAACTCAAGCCGGTCGTTATCGTGGGTAATTACGATTACATTAAGCGCGAATGGAAAATGTTACAGAATTTGCCCAAGATCACTGTGCTGAATGGGTCGCCGTTGTCGCGTGCCGACTTGCGCGCTGTCAACATTAATCTCTGTGATATGTGCGTCATATTGTCAGCGAAAATTCCCTCATCAGATGATCCCACGCTCGCCGACAAAGAGGCCATCCTTGCCAGTCTCAACATCAAGGCCATGACGTTCGACGAGACCATCACCATTGCTCATCCGGCACAAGGCGGCGCCAACCAGCAGCCGGCGCCGGTGCTAATGCAGCGACGCGGCTCTGTTTACGGCATCAATGTGCCGCTCATTACGGAGCTCGTCAACGACACCAATGTGCAATTTCTCGATCAAGACGACGAGGACGATCCCAACACTGAGCTCTACTTAACGCAACCGTTTGCGTGCGGCACTGCGTTCGCGGTGTCAGTGCTCGACTCGCTCATGTCGACCACTTATTTCAATGCCAATGCGCTCACCTTGATTCGTTCGCTCGTGACAGGTGGCGCCACGCCCGAGCTCGAGCTCATCCTCGCCGAGGGCGCCGGCCTGCGTGGCGGATGCACAACGCCCGAGACGTTGGCTATGCGAAACCGATGTCGTGTGGGCCAGATTTCGTTGTACGACGAGCCGCTCAACAAGTTTGCCGTAAGTTTAACCTACTTATTACAATTCAATCCTACCATGTCATCAACCTTAGACTGCCGGTAATTGCCTGTTGTGACTAAGCATCATTGTTGAAAATCATTGTCACCTTCTAATCGTTAGGATTCTGGAAAGTATGGGGATCTGTTTGTGGCCGCACTCAGAATGTTTGGCATGCTGTGCATCGGCATCTATCGAGTGCGCGATCCCACCGCCAATGGACCCACAGCTTCCAGTCGGCGCTACGTCATCACGAATCCACCTGACGATTTCATTTTAATGCCATCTGACTTGGTAAGTATTGTGTGCTAGCTCACTATTGAGTTAGTGACTTTTCACTTGAGCAGCGAATCATCATCTATTTCTTTAGAGAAAACTCTCACGAGAAAATTATCATTACCATTTTCATTTCCATTTGTGTCACGCGCAGATATTTGTATTGTTACAATTTGATCCTGGACTTGAGTATCACAACAGATCAAGCGGCGACGCTAACAAAACCGACGACGATGACGACGACGACCCTAAAGGTGGCCATCAATTATCAATCACTCCCAACAATCACAACACAGACGCAACGACGCAACTCATTTCACGGGTGAGCTAACTATACAACAACAACGATAACAAACGAAAAAAAGAAGAAATACAAACATTGTCATTGACTTTATAATAATCTCTTTCTATTTGAACTCTCTTTGTGACTCTTTCGTTTTCCCTTCGTGCTTGATGGACGTCGTGCGTTTTTGTTATTGCTGTCTGATTCTGATCCTTGTTTTTGTCATGCTCGCCTTTGTGCATACACAGAAGAATGCTATTGATGATGTCAATAGTGGCAGTGGCAGTGGCGGTGCAGGTGTAGGTGGCACTGGCGGTGGTGGTCAAAATGTGGCCACCAACGCAAGATCTTATCGACAATCTGATCTGACGTCGTCGAGCGGTGCACCTGTCGGACATTATCATCTCTCAGCACAAGCACAAGCAAAACAACAACAACAGCATCAGCAGTCAGTGCCATTAGCGCCGCCACCACAACCGCCACAGCCACCACCGCCTCCACCAGTATCACAAGCACAGTCACAGACACAACAAGCGCCGATACAGCAACCATCATCGCCTCCAATGGTCAATCATGTGGTGGCGCCATTATCAATGCCTCTACCTGTACAGCAACCACAACAAGCAACGCATGCCAAATTACAGAGCAGCAAATCGTTGGTGACAAATCCTAGCGCGTCGTCAAAAGCAGCAACAGGCAATTTGGCCGGCACTAGCGACCAAATATTGTGCAGTGCTATGACAAATGGGCCATTTTCATTTCTATAACACGAGAACGAGAACAATCTCTTCTTGTTGGAACCATTTCTTATTGCCGTTGCCATTGTCGTTGTTGTTGTTGTTTGTTGGCCAGTACACATTACACAATTATGTTAAGTAACAGTCAACTACTGCATAAGATCTGCTGTAAAGTCTACCAAGACCACAAGCCAGCACAACGACGAGCTGAAAAGAGCACCACTACACACTGGTCATTGTGCTTGCACAGTGCTTGTGTATGAGTCAGAGCTCACGTGTCATGGTCAGCTTGCAATATGCTGTTCGTTATTATGAGCACAAACTATGTTCATGATAATAATAATTGTGTAAGTGGGCAGATAATAACGAGTGACCCGCCATCGATCGTGTATTCCTGCCGCTGCTGTTGGTCCTCAATTATAAGTCGCGATCGCTCGTGACATTTGAAATTTTGTTAGCTCACTTTCGCTAGTACAACTATCAACAATAACAACAACATCTGACCTGACCAATTGAACAACTGACTGACCAATCACTCTCTTGACCAGCGTTGATTTTGATCAGAGACGGGGACTCTAAACTGTACAACGATTGCATTCATGTTGATCTCAACGACAACGAGTAATCAGATATAAGCTGACTTGTGAGCAAGGCTGTGATGCCGACAATTGTCTCTATCGATATCTGCTTCCATTTATTTCTCATCCATCAGAATTTCAACGACATTTGAAATTACACTTTATGGTGTAATATCGTTCGTTAATCGGGTAACAAGCAGAAATTATTTTTAAAAAAGCAAGCCACTTTAGTTTCGATGATAGGTTAAAATGTCTTTTTCGGTGACTCAATTCAAGTTGCTGTCCATGATTGTAATAATAAAAAAAGGAAAACAAATCAAAAGTTTCGATTTTATACTTTAGCAATCATTTTTGATTCAAAATTGCAACAAGTAAAGGTTACAAGTAACAGCGTGACAAATTTCTCAACACAGTCTAATTATATAATGATATGATATAACACTCACTGATGTCTGGCTGGTTGGCTGACTCACTGTCTGAATTCATGTGGAATTGCATCGAATTGTGACCAGAAAATAACACAGCCAGCACAGGTATATCACATGACTCGCTGTCTCGCAGCCCTAGAATATTTCTGTCTAGCTCTATTTTTACTCCACGTCTTTTTATTTCATGTTTTTGAGCTGCAGTTGATTTTTTCTAATCAGAATTATTATCTTCATCGAGCGTATATCGATCTAATCTAAAATCGTTCGTCGTCTTTTTCCAACTCATAACGAGCAAAGACAACAACAAAATCAATTTCTTCTCTAAATCACTTGAGCTCTCACTCTCTTTCTCGTTTTGAATTGATCCAGTGTTTAAATATTTGAGACAGATAGTCACACTTAATAGACAACAACATGCGGGTTAGTTTTCACGATGTAACCAGTGTATTTTGGAATAGAGAAAAAACTGGCCTAGCCATCTTAGAGTGAAGAACACGTCAATTGTTTGTCATGATTCATGGATTGTTCGCACACCTTGAACAAGAATTGCAATAGAGATTTTGAAATGAAACACATTGGTGAGTCGAGCACAGATTACATGGATTTTAGATTTTACATCTCGGATCATAAGGTTTCAACCTAGAAGTTGACTAATACAACAAGTTTGTGTACAAATTGGCGTGGCCACCACTTTCGCAACAATCTGTATTGACACACTCTTATACACCATCTTCCATTCTTATACAACAATTTTATTGTAACACATTGTTGTAGTTGCGGTTGTTATGATTGCGATGGCTGGCCATTATATAAGCGCTTCAGCTACCTGTTCGATCTGCATTGAGTATCTTTTAACAAGCCAGTTCGCAACAGAAAGTTGGAGGAAAATCCGAGAAAACAGTAAGTTTTTTTTCATGTTCGATACGAGATCAACACAACTAGTAAGACTTTATTTCCCTTTGAGAGAACAATCTTTGATTATAATAACTACTATATTAGCGTTAGAGTGTAGTTGTATTTACAAGGATGACACATTACAAATATTATTAGTCTTGATATAATTAATATTTCACTGAATGACGATAACCGTTTCACCGTGCGCACGTAGTGCTTTAGTTGTATGATATTTTCTTTGAAGATTTATAGTACCATTTACATCTTATCTTTCTCCGTCTATGCTCCGTCGTCGTCATCCACATTGTTGTGTAACCATACACCGTTATTTGTCCCAATATTTTGCTTAGAAAATTTTTGTCATCTAATTATTTAATATTATTGTTATTGAGAATTATTGTGAGTAGTAGATATACACACGCGCACGATAAACAAGAATAAGAAGAAATATGACGACCAATTTTGTGCTCTGCATTGCGGTCGTGGTAGTGATGGTTGCCACGTGTCAACGACGGTGCGTTGAAAGCAAACCGGCCAATTCAGTAAACCAGCAATATGCTGCCGCCGCCAATGATGATATAAAATATTTTGTGCCATATCGTCGCAACATTGCTGCCGCCACTGCAATGCAACAAGCAGCGTCCCAAGTGTCAGTGGGTCCCGTGTATGCCAGTCCTTACGCTAGACGCGAAGATTCATCAAGATTGTACCTAGGCCAAGAGTTTAGTGATGTCGCTACCAATTATGGAGCTCTTGCTCAACAAACATCTGCACCACGATCGCGCGATTTGAAGGCATCAGCATCATACGGTAAGAAGATTTATATGTTGTTGCTTTAAGAATTGGCCGGTAGTTTCCAATCAAGTTATGATTATGAACATGATTGTTTGGTCACATTTTGTTTCATTATGATGTTCTGCCCAACTTTTGAGATTAAAATTTTTGATTTTGTTTCTTGTTCATGCTTGACAATCGAATAACCATTGACCTGTACTTGTTTATTGTTGTAAATCCAAGGTCATCACCATGGTCATCACGGATATGATCATGGCGGCTGGCTAGATATGGGCGCTTATACCGGCGGCAAAGGATCCTTTGGTTGGTACGCTGATTATCCGGTCGGAAAGCACGGATACCGCAAGTAGTGAAACGAAAAAATACGCTTTACACACAACTGCCACATACACCAACAACCGAAAACAAATTGACAATGCTAATTCGTTACCATTCGATGTGGTGTGGCAACGCACTATGTTCACAATCATAAATTAATAACAATCATATATCACTGTTGCTAAAATTGCCCGATGATATGTCCGAATGCTCGGCGCTGGCGTCGCGATCATGATCTTCGATCTCGTCATTGTGCATCTCATCGGAGGTTCGTAATTTCGCAAACGAAAGCAACGTTTCGGGAAAATTAGGTGGGGTCGCTGGGGTGTTTGCGGGTGTCAATATTGAGTGAAGTCTATTGTTGTGTGAGGTGAACGCCGACATGTTACCAGACGACGTGTGACAATGATGATGCATACCATATTGGTGATGATGTTTCTGATGATGATCATGATGAAGGTGATGAAGGTGATGATGATGATTACGATAACTATGCTTGATATTGGTTTCCTCATCATCGTCTTCATCGTCGTCATCGACGTCGCCGTAAACAAAGTTCGTCGAACCAATGGTCAACGGAGCGCTTGTTTGATTGGGCCCATGATGTATGCAGCCGGGAATTGAGGGCGCCGGCATTCCGGGCTCCTGAAGGAACATGCTAAGTGCCGTCTCAAACTGCCAGTGCGTGGATTGCAAAAATTGTAGTGCTTGATCTTGGGCACAACCGGCGGCAACAACAAACTGATTAACCATAACTTGCTCACGAAGTCCCAAATCTGACATTTTGATGGGCTCAATGAAACGTACGTTCGTTTATACTTGTTGTAGTTGATACTACTGCTGTTTTTGTTATTGTTTTTGTGTTTGTAGTAATTCGTTTGTTATTGTTTCGTGTGTATTGTTTGTGTGTGTTTGTTATTATCTGATGACGTGTGTTTGTGCTTCACAATGCTGCGCTGGGGCGGCTGGCGCGACTGCTGTTAGCGATGCTGATAATGAATAGATAGATCTTATTTTCAATTATAATGTCGCGTTCGATTAAATCATTTTCTGTAACAAAATTATAGACCACAATTAATGACACAAAATAGAATCATTTGTTAAGATGAATCTATTTTGCCTTGCTTGCTTTAATTGTAGTCGCCCAATGATGTGTTGCTTGTTTTGTCTGTTGTGTTATGCTGCAGTGTGTGCAGCGGCCGTGTTGTTGTTTTTTGTGATCGTCAGTTTTCGTGCTTGTGTGTGTGTATGTGTTTGTGTGCTTGTGTGCTTGTGTGTCTGTGTGTTGCGCTGTGAGCGCTGTTTTGTCGCTGTGTTCTCTGCTCTGATCTGATGACAGCGCGAATCTTTCGGGGAGAACACGCGTTAGTGTTGCGTGCTTCGCAATCTTGAGCTCCTGCAGACTGCTCTCTGCACTGCACGAGCTATCGGAGTTGTGTTGTCGCATTCGGCTGGGAGCAGCGCTGTGCACTGCGAGCTGCTACGAACGCATGCAACCAACGCTGGAATTGTGCTTTTGTAAACGTGTGTATGTGTGGCTTTTGTGATCAAAACAACGTTGGAAGCGAGCACGCAAGCACGGCATTGTTATGCCGGCAGCATTTCTTCAGCCGCTCCTGTAGGTGCCAAACTCACACAGACCGTGAAACGCCGAAAGGGGGAAAGCATACATGCAATTTCCATTCAAGCTTTCATCACGGGAAAGAAACATTTTAACGAAGGGAATTCAACTAACACTCGAAATGCACAGCACGCTCTACAAGCCCAACTTGCGATTGATCAGTATTCGTTTACTTTCATGTCTTTGCACTTATTACACTGTTTTTTTACGCGCATGGGAATTCACTTTCGTCGGCAACCGAAAAACCAAAACAAGTTTGCAGGTGCAAACTTGTGTCTGTCTGACAGACAGGCGGTCGATCGGTCGTTCGGCCTGACAAACAAGCATGTGCTGGTAGTTTCACTGCCAATACTAGGTACAAGAGAGTGAGCGGCACATTGAAGTGCCTTGATGGATTTAGCTTTGTACCATTCAAACGAAACACATTGGTGAAATCGCATTCAGTTTTGAATTACCTGACAACGATTACTACACCTGACAGAGAATCTGGTATGCTTGTCTGTGAATGCTTAGAGGCATCGACTATTCATTCTCAGCTTGAACGCAACGATGCATTTCTCAGCTTGACGAAGCTCAAAGGTTGTTCTTCAAAAGGATAACAAGCGAGAGTTATCAAAGAATTCAAAAAGTCAGGTTCAAGGCCGCCGCACATCTGACTCTGTAGCGACGATGATCTTCTGCTGGCTTCGATTTGGACGGGCGTAGGCGCGCATGATTGTGATTGAAAGAGCCCGTGTATTAACCTCTAAGCGACCACTGATAATTAATAGTTTATGTAAGTTTGAAAGATAATTCATAAACGTTTGTTTATTTAATTGCAATTGACGTATCGGTTTAATATTGATCAATCATGAAAGAGAAATATGGAAAGGCGTAACAAACTTAATATTTGATTTTGAAAATTTGGAATAGTTCATGCAGTAGTGTACGAATATCTTTGTTGCGTGTGGGTGAGTTCATATGGAATCTGCGATAAGTTGTTCCGCGCCATCAATTTTTTCTTGGAGTCTAGCTTTGTTTGGCACGGTGAAGAACACCACATAGATTGTATTGACTACCGATGTTATGGTTAAAAACACTATCATTGGATCTGTTAAAGCCAGAATGAAAGATATAATAGATTTTATATTGTAATTAGTTATCATTAGATATCAACTGTCTTGCTATGTATAGAGGGTTTTCTTGCACTTACACAAATATGGAGATGTGTCTGACATTCGGCTCAAAGGGGATATTAAATTGACCAGTAAACTCATCAATATTTGTTGAAAAGCAAGGGCCACAGAAGACACGGTTGCCTCTGCCAAAATCCCGTTGGCGCATCTGATGGCAACTTGCATAAGAGCTGGATACAGTAGCGAACTTCCGAAAGATGTCATTATGTTGGTTGCCAATATAATTGATCGAATGTCCGGGAATAGCATGCTTACGTTGAACGCGATTATCGACAATCCGCACAAGATCGCGGATATTCGACTAACTTTTGTACTGTGAAAATCGAAAATACAAAGATTATCATAGATTAGATAAGATCGACTATGAAACGTATTTAATACGAGCACAACGTTTGAGTTCGATGATGTAGATGTCACTCAAACTGAGAGGCGAAAATCCGATACTGGTTTCCTGATATGTCCCACCACATCTGAATCAATTCAACAAACCATACATTGGACAAGATTGAATTTAAAATCAAATTAAGGGACCTCAATTCTATTGTCATAGTGCGAGGTGACAATTGAATTGAGGCGTGTTTTCTCCTCAAACTGATTGAAGTTTCAAATGACAGAGAAGTCAAAACTTACATGTTGGAAGAATTATCGATCCAGAACGCTGCTATTAACATGAAAAAAATTCCGAAGAAATAGGAATGCGCGATAAGTGTGCCACAAAAGCTGTCGCTATAATCTTGAGCTTTCAATATGTCTTCAAGCTGCAATTGTTCTACATTGATCAAAGCAATATTGATCGCAAGAGTTAAGTGTAGCATAAGGTAGCTAATGTCTGTCATCATCTGTTTGAAAATGTTGATTTGAATAAAGAGAATATTACTATCTAGAATAGTGAGTTTGTTTGCGTAAGACACGTTCTCATCGGATACGTACCACTCGTAAGCCGAGTCTTAAGGGAATTGAGTTTGAGTTGGCCGAGACAATGGCACACGCTGATGGTGGAGTCTTGGGACTCGAGCGTGTGACACAAGTTAAGACAATCATGGTGAGTAAGAACGCAGATATTAAAAACATGTACGACAATTTTGGCATGTCATTGACTCCTAGGACAAATACTGGAGTGAAATAGTTGCTTATGGCGAATCCAATGTTGTACCCGCAACATATTATGACTAGAGCGAGTGTATTCTCGTTATTGGCAAACCAAACACCGGCCACTTTCGCCGGAACGCAAAATGTAATACTTATGGCAACTCCAACGAAAGCTTCAGATAGGATCAATATATTAAATCGTTGCAGCTTTATCCAAGGCGCAACATCGTGCCAACAACATAAGGCTTTAAGACTGTTGGCACATATTATAATGACACAAGCAACATAAGACTGGACACGTGCGCGGAGAAATATATCGTAAAAATTAGTGAATGGATTCATAATCTTGTGGTGGTGAACATTGAAGAGAAGCAAGATTAATTACCATGCGTCTTAAGCCATAATGATCGAGCATCCTTGCAACTACGAGCACCGATACCAGAGTTGTATACATGCTGTGTTGTGAAGAGATTGAATAGAGAATGTGTGTCAAATAGAAATGTCTTTGTTCCCCATCAAGAGAGTGAATACGGATCAGGATAGCTTAAAATTCATAATGTTGATCGTTCGTCTTACCTCACTTGTGTCATTCTATCGTAGTCCACCATGCCTATGTTAAGGTAACTGTTCAATACATCGGTGATTGAGATGAGTGATCGGTGAAGACCAACCACTAAGGCCAAATTAAAGAATGCGAAGAGAACCAAAAATCGTCTCTTGTAGACCTTGTATTGATGATTTTCACTGCTCAAATCATTGGAGATAGTGTCCAAATCGCGATCCATGTTTGATGAGGAATGTATCTATTATTATTATTATTATTATTATTTTAATTAATTAATAATTGCGTTGAATTCGGACCAACCATTTTTTGTTATTGTGTTGCATTGTAACGCTGTCAGATTTTCTGCGCAGTGGGCTTCATCAGCTGGAATTTCAAATGGTGCGGCATGATTATTTGCGCATGCGCTTTGAGATGAAAAAAACGACTTGATCGCACAGAACGAACCCACGTTGTGGGCGTGATTGAGTAATATTCAAGTTCGGGCCTTACATCATTATTATTATTCCTTTTCTCAATAATAGTAGGAGCCAAATTGTTATTATTATTATTGTCCGATATCAGCCATGGCATCTCAAATATTCAATGCCATCGGTCGTTTAGGTCTTGGATTGGCTGCTGCCGGTGCGGTAGCTAGCAGCGCGCTGTACAACGTGGACGGTGGTCATCGTGCTGTTATATTTGATCGTTTCACTGGTGTCAAACAATATGTTGTCGGTGAGGGTACACATTTCCTAATGCCTTGGGTACAGAGGCCCATCATTTACGATATACGCTCAAGACCGCGCAATGTGCCTGTGATTACCGGCACCAAAGATCTACAAACTGTCAATGTTACGTTGCGTATTTTGTTCAGACCACAGCCCGAGCAATTGCCTAAGATATATATGACACTTGGCAGTGATTACGAGGAACGTGTATTACCGTCCATTACAACTGAAGTGTTAAAATCAGTAGTGGCACAGTTCGATGCCGAAGAATTGATCACTAGTCGAGAGTTGGTTTCGCATCAAGTAAGCGAATCTCTGATGGAGCGTGCCACACAATTTGGTCTCATATTAGACGATATAGCATTAACACATTTGACATTTGGTCGTGAATTCACGAACGCGGTCGAGATGAAACAAGTGGCCCAACAAGAAGCGGAACGTGCGCGTTTCTTGGTCGACAAAGCCGAACAAATCAAACAAGCAGCGATCATTTCGTCAGAGGGTGACAGTGAAGCCGCATCACTATTGGCGAAGGCGTTCGGCGAATCTGGCGAGGCCTTGGTCGAATTGCGTCGTTTAGAAGCCGCCGAAGAGATTGCCGGCCAATTGTCAACAGCACGTAATGTTGTATATTTGCCACAAGGACAACAAACCTTACTCAGTCTGCCGAAATAATAAATCTGCCTGTGTTAGTGAAGCACACAGCATATTAACAATATTATAGTGAAGTGATGAGAATAATAATAATACTAGGTGTAGATCTCCCGATGCCCTTGAGTAATGTTCTACGTAGATTCCGCGGTTGAAAAATTCCAAGTTCAAACAGTTCAATCAAGGGCTGCAAAATTATTTCCAAGGTGAAGTCACTCTGAAACGCTTGTGAACGCTACTGGTCTTGGACGTAGAATATTTCAGAAGGGCATTGGAAAATCAGCATCAAATAGTAATGAGAATAATGAAATGAGACGAAGAGAGAGAGAGAGAGAGAGAGAGAGAGAGAGAGACTATGAATGAGCGAAAAGTGTGCACGTATTGGGCGCAAAATGGAATCCGCAACACTGAATTCCTATGTCGCTAAATTTACGCCAACCGCGCGCTAACATTGACCGCATTGGTCAATTGTTGTTGGCGCACGCGCAAACTCGCGCGCGCCGCCTTTTCTCCGCCGGTACATGTCAATTGATAGTAGTGTGTTCGTGTGTGTATGTGTGTATCGAGAATGAAAGGAAATGTCTGTTGCGTTCGCTCTCACGTGCTGTACTTTGTTCAAACAAACATGAGTTATCGAATCGATACGCTCAATGTCAGTCCCAGACAAGAAAGCGTCTTCAGGAAAGAACAAGGGAAGGAGAGATTCAAGAAAAATCGATTGATTAGTTTCAGTTTAGATCAGCATCAATTAGACACGTCGAATTTGAGTTCATCGAATGTAAACGCGAGGAACACCGAAATGACAAAACAACAGCACCAACAGGTTATTACGCAACACCAGCAGCAGGAGCAGCACGAGGCTGAACGTGCACGCTTTTTGATCGAGCAAGCGAATGCGTATCGCCATCATCACCACCACCAACAGCAGCAGCAGCAGCCTCAACAGCACCAACATCATCAGCAACACTTTCTGGAGGCCGCAGCCGCTGCTATGGCCAATCAATTGCAAGCTAGCTACATTTATCACGGCCACCAGCAGCAGCAGCGTGCACCGAGTTTATCAACTGTGCCGTCGCCCTATTGGCCATTACCGTATAGCTGGTCACCCAGCAGTATGCCAAGCAGTGTTCGTTCAACAATGGACATTATTCATGCGCAACGATTGGCCGCCAACACTAGCAGCTTGACATCATCACCACAATCACATCACCAGCAACTACACTCTACTGCCGCAGCATCAGCAGCAGCAACAACAACAATTGTGAACAATACGTCGCCAGTCGGCAACAATGAGTCCATCATTATGTCACATCATAATAGACATGCACTTGTCATGAGCGATCCGGTCAGCTTTTTGCTCAATGCCAGTCAACATTTCAAGCGCAAACGGCGCCACCGAACCATATTCAACGAAGATCAATTGGCCCAATTAGAGGCAATCTTTCATCATACTCAATATCCAGACGTGATGTTACGCGAGCAGCTCGCCCTCCAGGTCGGTCTTAAAGAGGCTCGCATTGAAGTATGGTTCAAGAATCGCCGCGCCAAGTGGCGTAAACAACAACGCGATCATCATGACACTAGCCAACAATCTGAAGGCCAACAATTGTTGTAACTCTTCAAGAAACAGACACACTCACACACACACACACACACACAATATTAATTGTCGTAGCACTCTAATCATAGAACATCATCAAACTTGTTGATTGATTCGTTTATTTGTGAATGAACTTGAAACAGAAAATTAAATCAATACCTAACTCTTTCTTACATTTGACTTCTTTTAGATTTGTATCTATCGGTTTTGCCATCAGTCAATTATTTCTTTCATGTTATCAGGAGAGCACATTTGATGGTATTCGTTAAGAGTCGCTGATAGGTCATTATAGGCTTGAGCTCGTGTATCTCGCGAGACGATACACGAGCGCAAAAGACCAATTATAGGCGAATTGTGTCGTTCGTCAATGTCATCACAGCTCATATAGGTTAAAAGTTTGCGTACGTGTGTGCGTATGTCTGTGTTTGTGTGATCACCGACGATTTTGCGTACACACGTATCGGATTAGTGGCGTGTTTATTGGGCCAAATATCGGCCCAACAAAACAATAATATTGTGAGTCTCACAGAAAGTTATTTAGTCGTTGTTGTTGCTTTGTTTCGAAATGAACAGTCAGTCAGTCAGTTGAGCAATCTATTGAAACATCCAACACTATGTTGATTGAGTGAATGTGAGAATTGAGACGGCGTGTGTGTGTGTGCTCAATCAGCCATGCTTATTGACAAAGTTGTACATGTAAGTATTGCAAGTATTGACTAACGTGCAATAGTTGAGCCCAGCAATGGCAATTGTAAATTTGTTCAGCACGTGTAAATATCAATGCATGAATGACACTTCCCACGACCGAGCAAGTCGCACACACCATCGCGTGACATCGATAAACTTTAACAGAGTGGCGCAACAACAAATGTAGACCTGTTAGTGAAACATCGTCACCAACTATCGTCGTGTTTATATTGTGTAACAAGCAGCATTGTTTATCGAACGATGATTGGTTGGTGGAAAAGACCGAGAACACTTTGACACAGACAAACCGATCAGCACGCTTTTTGTCACGATTATCATCAGCTGTTGTTCGGTTTTTGCCAGCTTCGTTCGTTCACGGACGATGATGGTTCATTCAATCTAGTTGAGCAGCTCGTCGAGTTGCTCGTAAGTGTTCACTGATGATTTGGTATACCATTTGATCATGATTCGGATCATCGCAAGGATTTTTGCTAACCGATTGCTACACACGACCTATTATAACTTTACTGGTCTATTGATTGATGAAATTTCATGTAGCATAGAATCAGCGTAAGAGCTTTGGTGGTCGCATCTCGTGATAAACTGAGCGACGATTCGTCAATGACAGTCGTTCGATCTTAAATTGTACAACTGTCTGTGTGCACAATCTGCGTACGTTAGTCGTCTGCCATATCCGTTGGTGTGTGTGTGTGCCGTGCAGTGTTGTGTTGTACAATATGGCTCAATGAATTTTTGTTACCATGCAAAGAATCTCTTGAATCTTTTTATGTGTGGCTCCTCAACAACAGCACGATATCCAATGGAAGCTCTGATTCTCAAAGCCCATTGCTCATTGCTTATTTCTTAAATCTATTGCTATTGCTAGTGCTATGTCTATTGTCGTCAAGATCAATCTCACACAATGTGTGTGAGTTTGTGGTTCCGTGGAAATGGATACTAATATCGACTAAATAGAGATATTTAGTGCGACGTTTAGCTGACCATTCAAGCGTTCAGACACGTGTCTCTCTTACTGCAATCAAACTCTCGATTGATCTGCATATCATTGTGTGGGGCCACCGAACGGATTAGTGATTGGAATACAATGTTCGATTTGGCCAAATTTGTTCGATATCGTCTATAGATTGGCATGGCTGATTCGGTTGATGTTGATTGACACACACCCACGCCCACAAGGACTATACTACACTGTTGCTCTATATATCAGCATTATCGGAGGACAGTTAAACATGAATGACAATTCCTAAATCAATATGAATTTTGTAAAATGTCTTGTAGTTATCGATGATTTTGACATCGACGACAAATGTGTGTATGTGTGTGTGTCAATAATACATATATATTAGTATTGAATGAAATAAATGTTAATGTCGATTGTGAATGTAATACATGTCACGCCAATTCAATCAATCAGTGAGCACGTGAGTACAGTTCATGGAGTGACCGATCGATCGGGCCAAATCACAGATTCAAGCCATTTCCTGAGTGTGTGTGTGTGTGTGTGTGTGTGTGTGTGTGTGTGTGTGTGTGTGTGTGT
>JAIFTH010000576.1:0-22254 GCA_019968535.1 Fragariocoptes setiger | reverse complement strand
ACACACACACACACACACACACACACACACACACATATATATATATATATATATACTGCATTCGCCTTACTCTCTATGCTTGTGACAGGTGTGCAGGCTAGCACGACGAGCTACTATCTGAACCATCTATGCTATCTAGGCTTGTATCGACTATTTACCTACTTCTAGCTCGTTTTACACCTTGACGCACTTTGCTTCTGCTCTACACACAGGTCCTGGTTAGCGCTACACTTGACTTGCGCCAAGTTTGAATTTAAATTTACACACGCAAATCACGCGACAACTACGACGGTGGCAGACCAAAGGAAAATGCAAGCTCGATCGATTAGTTGAGTTCAAAAGGGTATTGAGAGAACAAAAGTTAACTGATCGTGTGAACTCACGGTGACATAACAACAAATTATTATGTTTTTATTATTTATATACTCTTTTCTAGAGCATTAGTCTAATTTTACTCCATGAATGCAATTATTTCATCAAACGGCTCCATAACTGCAGAAATTTTTCAGCTGGAGAAATTGTCATTGTGTTGTATACGCCTCACTGAATCATCCCTTGTTCTCTTCTTTTGTCATATCGTTGTCTGTCTGTCTGTTGGTTGGTATTGCTCAATTGTGAAGATTCTTTTCACTTTTGACGTGCTGTTGATGTAACACTACCTCTCACCTCAACATTGTTTTTCTAATCTCATTGTTGTGCATGTGACAAAGGTGGCTTGACTTGTGGCATCGGTGCCAACGGTGTTTTCAGCTGACAGTAGGTTCTCATAGAACAGCATAACAGTAGCAATATCAGAGAACGAATCACCTCGATAGATTTCACTTAATGGTTACGATCGATGATCAATTGTTACATGAGAGCAGCAACTCTCGCTGCTCATAACAGCAACAATTGGCTTCGCCAGAGATAAAAATTCAACACTGATTGAATGCCCGCTGTTCATTCATAACATAATTCGTCTCCATCATCAATAGCACAGTTTTCATGGAGTGCTGAGAATTTCACTCTGTGAGGATTGAGTTTCTCTCTTTCTTTTTTCATCGCTGCTTAAAACTTCAACCTGAATTTTCAACAAATTGCATTGGCACCGAAATGATCTGACATTCGGTGTGATTGATGGTGCCGTTTGGACTCATCGAAGTGGGACAATTTTAGTATTGTTAGAGAGAGAGAGAGAGAGAGAGAGAGAAAGTGTGTGTAAAAAGAACTTGTTGCGTGATAACACTCTTCCAAGCTTCAAATAAAATCACTTGTCGATGCACTAGAGATAGTGTTTGAATAGGTATGAATACTGATATTGAACACACAGATGGTAAATTAGAATCCAGCAAAGCAGGTTTGTTCCGGCTTAGATATCATTCACTGTTGCTGAATAATCGAAAATATATTATCAGTATAGTGTACTCGATCGAGCGAACGAACGTTCAACAGTAAATGGATAAATTGCAAACAATCATTTTCGAATGAATGAAAATTCAGAAAATTCCGTTGTGCACGATACGGTATTCTTGCAACATGATACGAGTCGAGATGCAAACCCATGTACACAGTATGACATTCCATCTACACGATGGGAACAATTTCGTCTGCAAGCATCACCTACTTTTTGTTGGCAAAGAGTCGCGTCAGGCGAGTAAGCGCACTCGTCGACTATGGACTACTGGGTGTAACCAGATTGGCGTGCGGTTGTACGAAGTTACGGGTGCATCAGCAGTTCAATCGCTCAATCAACGCTAAAGTTGACAACTTTTTTGCTCCGAACTAAATTTTGAACTAACATTGACATTTGACATACAATCTTTACCGACATAGATATGTTTCGCGTGACATAGATATTGAATTGCACAACACTGACCAATATCATTGCACACAACAAATGGACAACACATTTGAACATTCTCGGAATTTTCGACTGTGTGAAGGCGTTTACTTTTAGTTTTCCCTGTTTAATTCTCAATCTTATTTGTATTCGCGTGTATCGAACATTAGATCATTACTAATGTGATGGTCGAGTCGAGTAGCTCTTTTTGACAAATCGCACAATAAATTATTTCATTGTTTTTGAGAAAGAAATCAATTGCAGCCTCCAACAAATATACGCTCACACGAATAATAATTACGGTCGCATTGTATCACATGTTTAGGCTTGGAGATGTTCAAAGTAGTTCTGTCTAAAACACTAAACACATTGAAAGAGACCTTGAGATAGAAAATAAAGTCTACAATGTTGTGTGTCGCAATCAATGCAATTTTGTGATGTATTTCCATACCGGAGTTCAATATGAATTCTACGAAAAGTGGCACGAATATTAATGACGATGTTGTTGTCATTTTGGTTATTGATGTCGCGCCAGCACCTTCTAATCAATTCATTCACAGTAAATGTACCTCAGTTCACGTAACTGAGGTTCATACTTCAACGAGTTCATATTTCGTCATCTTTAAAATTTCACTTTGTCACTAATTGTAATCATCGTCATCGATTAAACAGAATCGTCGTGGAAAAACCATCGCGTCTTTTTCGGATTCTTTGAGCAGGTTCTCACGTAGAGCGCATTATCGGGAGGTCTCTTTTTGTCCCTACACGAGCTCAACATTGACACTATTGACAAACAAACCGATTGAACACTTAGCGCCGGTGACCAGTCATCGGTTAATATCGATAAACAAATGTGTCCATTACTATAAACGTGTGGATGAACAGGTATGTTGGGCCCGATGAACGTAACTTCGGGCGACTCAAACGGATATTGAGGACTAAATGTGAATTGCAATTGGAAATGTTCTCCGTCGTAAAGGGACTCTCGAGCACCGTCGAGATCAATAATCCATTGGGTTAAATTGTTGTGAATATTGTTGAAGTTCACTTTGACACCAGGTGGAGAGTCTTTCTGAATGGCCATTAGCTCCTTTTGCAGACGCTTCTACAGGTTTGCGTGTCATAATTTATTGTGGTGAATAAGGTGAAATAAGGAATGAAGCAATTAGACAAAAATCTATCGCGTTTGAAGGGCTGACATTCGTCTCTCAACACTCAACGATTGTTGACTGTCGATGAATTGTGATTTTGTAATCATCTGGCAACCATCGATAGTGGAATTAGTCCGGTTCAACTTACCTGCATGGCGCCAGACATTTTTTCTAACTGGACACATATAGCAAGAGACGATCTTTTGTTAGAGATAATATCGACCTATGTCGACGCAATCTGCTCGCGTACGAAAACAACGCTATCAAACTTTAAATATATTATACAGCTGACTAATCGCGCTGCAGGATTTACGGATAGCAGGCGAGAAAAATAATCCCATCGACGCGTTGCGCGTCATGCGCGGCGTCTCAAAAGCTCGTAATGCATTGACTCGTAAGCTCGATGATTTTGTTGGGGACTCCTGGAGGACCAATTCGGGAATATGGTAAAACTTGTAGAAATGTCCTCAAGTTGTATAATTTTGCAGCCGTATATTTTGATTCGGAGCTATGCTAAATTTTGGCGAATTATAGTGATCAATTGTTTTATCTCTGTCTGTGTCTGACCACTGTAGAGAGATTAATTTGTGGGGACCATCTCAAGATCGTAGATTGTCAGACTTTGAATTCATGAGTGAAATTATTTTCCACGAATTACTCAAAAGTAATACTTTGGAGCTGTCATGGATTTTTTCATCTTTTTTTGCTAAAATCCAAACATACTTTCGTGCTGATAGCGATGTAAAAAGACGCATGTATTTTCGAAAAGTTTGGCCTAAAGGTTTACCATGCAACATCCCCTCATGAGCAGCCTTCTACCGAGCAGCGATTTCGTCTCACTATGAGCTTCTGATGCGCAGGAATGAGCAGTCATACATTTTGGCTATGGTAACAAAGCCTAGTCTAACAACACTTAGGACGCAGAACGGATCGCTCGTGAAGCGTCAATAGAGCCGCGTTTTTCAAACATTTGCCAAAATAATAATGCCACGCTGTGTTTGTATAGGGTACTTTTTCGCATGTACTTACAGAGTGGTCCATTTTGAATGCTCGCAGTAGCAAAATACGCCACCTAGCGTTCATGCGTAGAAAGTAAATTGCACTGACTTGTTTCTTTGCCACTTTCATTTTCTCGCCCTTAAAAACACGTAAACTAAAAAACTTGGCGTAATTCAACACGGACCTTATTGATACAACCATCAATATATAGATTGCAAATCGCATTCTTTTCTTCATGTAAATCACACGGAGCAGCTTTATTATGCATTATGATTATTTACTTCATTCAATCACACTAAGCAACAACGCTCCCACTGTGTCCCTAAAAACATCCATTGAAACGCTGGGAGCTTAGCCCATCGTTGCTAATTTTATGAATTCTGTTCACCAATATCTCGTATCGTTTCGATTATTCAAGAGACAATCTAAACCGGCGGTTATGCTTATATCATTCCCATCCGGGCTTCAAATACACTCGGAATCGTCAGATCATTTCTAACATAAGTGAACCAACAGACCTGCCTCATTGATTTGATTGCGTGATAGCTCGCGTACTACCTGGGTGTCTCTCAGATCATAACTATTGTTCAACATTGTGACGACATTTAATAAGCAAAAAAACATGTACAACACCCGCCGAGCAACTAATGCGTCCTCAAACAATCATGCATTCGCGCACGCACCAACATCGATGCAAAACTTGAACGGTGTTGCCGAGGCCTGCCTGAATCCACCTCAGTCCCATGGACATGGTCATCCACAGCATCCAGCGGCTACCCAATATTTACAATTTGACAACAGTAATAATTCTCACTTCATTATCAGTCCAGCGGATGCTAGTGCTGCTAACCTTGGCTCTCAATATGTCACCCAATACGTTAAGTGTATCATGCCAGCGTATGCCGCTAAAGACTTGCACCACCAAACGATTATGATTGGTCCGCCATCTTCGATGATGGCCAACACTGCACCTATGGTCGATTTGCACAATGATAGATCTTTCCTAGATCCGCACATTTCGTCGGTATCGTCGGACACAAATATCACAGACAGCTCTAATCAGGGTCGTTCGAGTCGTTGCAGAAGCAGTAACCTTCCCGAATACAAAGAACGCCAAGCTGAAGCTGCCAGGCAGCGACGCCAAGATCCCGAATATCGAAGAAAAGAGGCCGAGGCACGACGAAGACGTGAGAGCGATCCTGAAAAGCTCGCTAGAAAAGCCGAGATGATGCGAATCAAACGAGCCGATCCAGAGTATCGAGCACGCCAAGCTGAGGCTCGACGTAGGCGTGAGAGTGATCCTGAAAAGTTGGCTCGGAAAGCCGAACTGATGAGAATAAAAAGAAATGACCCCGCGTATAAGGAGAGACAAGCTCAATTGCGACGCTTGCGTCGTTTGAATCCTGATGCCCTAGAACGACAGGCCATATATCAGAGAATCAAAAGAAGTGACCCCAACTATCGAGCTCGTCAAGCTGAAAAGAGGCGCACCAAAACAAACGATCCGGAAACCTTAAGAAAGCGAGCTGAATATATGCGACGAAAGCGTGCGGATCCCACCTATCTTGAGCGAGAACGTACAAGACGCCAGGAACTAAGGTTGGCCAAACAGATCCGTAATCTCGGCGGCCTTTCTGACTCAAGTCGAACATCAGCCGGTAGCAATTCAAAATTTTCCGAAACCAACGAACATATTGATGTGAACAATTTCCTTTCCGTCATGATTCATGAGGGCAACTCTTGACACTCACAACAGATTGACCTTGCTCAATCTTGCTCTACATGATAAGTTAGAACCAGTGCCACGAGTTATTTATCACATCATGTTCCGTCATAATTGAATGACCGTGTGTGTATGTGGGTGGTGCGGGATCAATGAAAAGAGTTTGAGTAAAGCAGCTCGAGAGATGGTGCAGTAAAAAACTGAGTCTTTATAAATGCGGCTTGAACATCATGGTCAATGTCAACTACAGCAAGAAGTTTATAACATAAAATTAATCATTTTTGCGACTAATTCTCTGACTGTTGGCTTTTGTTCGACTTTTGGCCTCTGGTAATGGGCGAGCTTTGATTATCGAATATAGGTTGATGCTTAATGAACGCGCAAAATATCAGAGACCCTAATACAAGCATGCCGGCGCAAGTGTCGAACAGAAGGTTCCATCGACTACGAACCCCGCCGGCCGAGTCTACAAATATACCGCCGGCGTAGGCTATACCAAATGTTGCTATTGCTGAGATTCCGTTGACAAAGCCCATAATGTGTCCAGCAGAACCGGGTGCCATATCGAATACGGCCGCAGTCAATTGAGCCTCACAAAATCCGTGAAATAGGCGACTTAACACGAAGAATGCCAATATCCAGCTACGATTGCATCCAATCAAACTGACGCCCACGAAAAAGGCAGCCGTAACATATGAGCCAACACTAAACAAGGTCTTCCGTACATACTTTCGAGACATGATGCGTCGATTTGTGAGTGCATCATCTAGTCTGCCGCACGTTAAATACGACAAAATGATTGCAATTTGTAGATAACCATTGATATAGCCATTGGTCATAACGTCGTACAATAGAATAGTTTTAAAGTAGGCAGGTAAAGACATCAAAATGATGGTGTTGGTTCCACAATAAATGGAATAAACGACTATGGCAGCTATTATTGGACCGGATGTGAGGAGCTGTACGAATGACACTTGCTTGGTATCGGTCGGATCCGATTGTCTGTTCTCTTGAATGCAACGCAATTCTTTCTCACTGATTTTCGCGTGCGTTTCTGGCGAATCACTGACGAATTTGAGCCAGCAAATTATCCAAATAAGCACCAAAAAGCCATCAACGTAGAACACTAACGGCCAACCACCCATGAAAGCAAACGAGCAAAGCCAACCGGCCAGTGGAGAGCTTAGGGCGTTGCCGATACCTGAGCCGGCCTGAACTAAGGTGATGGAACGACCTCGCTCGTTGTCGGGAGTCCATCGTTCAACTGTCGAATAAACCGAGGGATATACAAGCCCAAGTCCTAGACCCACGAACAATCTCAGAATGGCCACGAATGGCCAACCGTACCAAGCAAAGGTTGGAATCAAAACGGTTGCAAGCGCTGCAAAGCCGTGTCCGATAACTGATGGCAACTTGGGACCAAGTTTGCCCACAACACTGGAGCCTAAGATTTGGCAACCGCCAAAGGTGAATTGATAAATATTGATCACTAGTGATTGTGTAGATAAATCCCAAACAAATGGACCATCTTCGGGTCGAGTGATAACATCGGGCGAAGATCCGTTGGACCCATCTATTGGACACGGGCCGTCAAAATTTGCAAATGGTGGGCCAGATGTTGGATCGTTTCGATTTTTCTGATCGTATAATTGGTCAACGGCTGTTTGGTTGACCATGCGTACTTGAACAACACTTATATTGATGACCAATACTAACAAACCATTGCTGATTGCGGCCAACAACAAGATGAGGTAACGCCATCGGTGAAATGTGGAGTTGCTGAAATATCGAAAAGCTGCCGCCATTCCCGAATCCGATCGATCGGGGCCCCTTAAATCGATGGGTCTCGGTCCATCGTCCAAGTTTATGTTGTACATGTCTGGTTTGGATTTCGAACTATTTTGAGCCATAGTTGCCTATCGATTGAGAATTGTCGTAAACTGTTGTGAATATCCTCAGAACCTGTTCTGTTATTATCTTTTCTATGTCTGCGTTAAGAGGACTGAAGACTAATCTAATAATCAAGCGTCTTGTCTTCAATTTCTTTGTGCTAGAATTATGTTGTTCTTTAAATATAACGTACAAAGAGTAGCCATTGACGAGTTAAGTCGAAGGATAATATGTTTTCTCAAGAATAATAACAACAACATAAAGGGCGCGCGTGTTTGGTGATCATAGAAGTCGTGCGTTAGCTTGCATAATGTGCCGTGCTCTAACCATCTATTGTATCACTATATCACATTTGATGATGTAGGAGATAATAAATATCATGAGTAGATAGTTTCATGTCAACAAGGACTCACAAGAAAGGATAAGAAATAGAGAGAATCGCTAGAAATGATTCTAGCGAGAAGTTGTGTTTTTAGCACACATGCACATGCACATGCACATTCACGCACGCACATCAACAAAGAAATTGATGCGCTTGCGCGTTGAGACCGTTCATGTTCATTCATTCATTGTATTTGCAGTGAACTTCAACTGAAACGTAACGCGCTCTCGACTTCTTTGGGTGCATCACAAACGTTAGGTGCTACTGAATGCAATTCTATGAAATTATCCATTCAATGAGTACAATAACTATTGTATTCAATCTATAGCTATCGAATGTTATCCATAGCATGACAATTGAATGAATGAATGAAAGAGTTACAGCATACCTGCGATGGCTTACGCTGTGAGCTGAGTTCGAACTCATTCGCTCCGATGATGAATTCCACAAATTGTGATGCGTTTTAGGATGAAGCAATTTAAGAACTTTTAGATTACCCTCGAAGTAGCTAGTATCATGTTATAATGCACTTTGTCGAATAAAACTGTCGCTGATAAACTCTTCGCAATGGATCGACCCCATAGAAAACAGCAAAGCAGTGCAATACAATACGATAAAGATTATTAAACGCGTTGCTTCACATGACTAGAGAAAAAATGCGATTGATAGTGTGCTGATTGGTGATATCAGATTCGCACAATCATGCGATTGTTTTGTCGATCAATTAGAGTAGCAGCATTACAACAATAGCAATCTAACATCTTGCATTTAAGTTAGTGTATGGATTATCAAATATCCGATGCCAATGCATTCATCGTCACTTGCAACCTTTAGAGCCTGTGACTCACTGGGAGGTCCCATGTGGCAATCATTGGATCTATATTCGCCTCTCTAGACTCCCGGAACTATTCTCTTGCTACAAGAGGCAAACAATGTAAAATAAATTAAACATGTCAGGCAGCGGCTTTTGAAGAGAGTCAAACATTAGTGACTCTTTCTTTCTATCATTGCCACAATTATTAAATGCTTGTTTAATCATGGAAACCCTTGATCATGAATGTAAACAGAAAAGAATATTTGCACTAACATCTTATCAAAACTCATTCTTAGTTTGACTTGACAAGTGATAATAAAATGATAAGTGATGGTTGAACGCTCGCATTGCGCTTAGTCGACGGTAGATTGCTTTCGTTTGAATAAAACATTGCTCGAATGTCATGATCAATGAAACACATGCGATATTGCTTATGTTCGTCCAATAACTGGCGGTATCTCAGACTTGGCAATGTACTTGTCAATGTCTTTGGCGTCAATGGGACGCATAATGTGACGCAAATCTTCCGATAATGTTTTCGTAATCATTGGCCAGATCATTTTGCCTAGCAGACCGAGCTCAATGCAATACGTGGCGTGATGATTTTTGATTAAAAAGCGACACATATTGAGGTTGAATGAGAACAGATCCATGTCCAATTGCGATGCGCTCATGCCCTCGTAGTCGATGGCGAGTACGAAGCCGGTCTTGCTCAACGTATCGTCGTCCAATTTGAACGTGATCCAAGCGATGTACTTTTTTAAATCGTCGTCGCTGTGTTTCTTGTCGAAATTGGCGGCCTTTGACCACATAATTGGTGCTCCTTTCAGATCTTTGCCGTATATCGTGAGGATTTTGTCAAAGTATTTCCTTTTGTCCGGACTGAAATCATCGATTGTTGTGTTGGCAACGTCCCAACGTTGACGAAACTCCATCACATCTTTGATCAATTTTGCCGTCTTGTCAATGACCTGCGCGCGGCTCTCGCCGTCTTTCGCGACAATGTATCGTCTCACGTGCAAATCGTTGCATTTGTAACGCTCAATGTCGGCTTCATCATAATCGTCGACTTTGATGCAATCAAACAATGCTTTGCGCACATCCTTGATAAGGTTATCATCTATTGCAATAGCCATGTCTCTTTCTCTATTATTGCTTATCTTCTTAGTACTTTTTTTTGATGAATATTGCCGGTTTGCTAGAATCAGTTAATGACTTCGAGTGAAATGGTCAGACTGTGTTTTATGAGTGAAGTGATACACTGCTCTTTTTGTTGGTCTCTCTCTCTCCAGTTAGAGTTATAGTTGTTCAGTTACTCAAAATAATAAAAATTATTTTCACAAAACAGCTCTGATTCAGTTAGCTCACATAGAACAGGTGTAAACTTAGGTCATCACTTGCATTCACAGTGACGTTGGCACGTTTGATGAAATTCAATCGGGTCTATCTAAGCTAGCAAACTTTCTCCACTAAGTTGAGCAGTCAGCTTAATTGGTGCTGATATAACAGCAAATAGAACAACAACGAGTGAGTTTTAACTGACAACAAACGTTGTCTAGCCTGAAACAGACGTCTTTTAGCGACGTGTAAAAATTCAATTTCACTCCCAGAAAGTTTTCATGAATGAAAATCCATTGATGGATCAACTTCAATGAAGAATAAATTGGAGTTGAAAGCTATTTTATTGAAGTATTGAAATCAGTGTTTTTTTTCTTTGAGTTGAGACCTTATAGTAAAATCTGCAACTTTGTCGAATAGAATTGAACACTTTGTCTTTGTGTTTGATTAGAGAGATCATAGAGAGTATGCGAACAATGATGGGTCACGATGATACGTCGACGTATATACCGAGCCGGGCGACGCAACGCGCTTGTTGTGTATGATGATGATGGCCATCACAATGATGGCAAACGTTAGCAAGCTAACTAAGAATAGGAAAAATATTCCCGATCTTACGACGTTCAGCAGACTTATTCCATGGTGCAATCTAATAGTGCCGGGCCGCGCATGAGTTGCACCAATGACGTGGCTGTTGGTGGCGTTGATCAACAAGCCCAACGACCAGCCAATGTCGACGGGACCCTCATGCTGCTCCCTATCGATTGAGCTCCCTATCGAGTTGCTTGCTGTTGACTTTGTTTCTGTAGTGGGCGCAGGGTTAAATATTAAGAATTTTATCTGATACCAGCTAGAATTTGGATCAAACTTGTAAAACTCTATCAATAATTTGTTGATATAAGCCAGCTGAAAGCAATTGGTCGAGTAAAATAATCGATTCATTTTGGGAAATCGTTGCGGAAATTCCGTCACGTCGATCGAGCAATATTTGTCTGTTTCCTCTTTGAATTGCACATAATCGATTGAGTAACCACCCAGCTGTTGCTCAATCACTAGTTGATTCTGTTTATAGTTGTTGGTAGTTTTCTCATACAATGGATGCTTGCGCAACGGCGCCATTGGTAATACTGAAAGTGCCTTGTTGTAGCCGGAAATCGTGACGAATGGCACATTGGGTGGGGGTGGCCAGCGAGGTTGCGCATGTGGGCACAGCAGAAAGTATCGCTTGCACGCTTCAACGTATAACAGTTTAGCAACGATTGTGCTACACTTGTCAGGCTCACCTGTGCCACGGAACGTGACAACGTCTTGTTTGAGATTGTCCCAAGAAGGCCCTAAGTTAGAGGACGCCTCATGGCTCTCCTTCAAGCATGGATTCGACAATTTGTTGAACAATGACTCGCTAAAAGATACATTAGAATTGCGCTGTAAACATGGATTATCAACGATCAAGCGACCGCGAACTGTGCTGTCTAACAATGTGCGATTGTTCAACAGGTAATCGTAAATAATCACAATGTTTGTACGCAAAGCGGCCTGACTCATTCCTAAACAAAGATCACTGCGTGCCCTTACTTGGTATTGGTTATCGAACAAATTCGTCGTAAAGAGATTTTGATCGTCAGTGTCTAGTAGATCTGATTTAACAGTACCGGTGGTGTTCGATTCGTCCTTGATTGGTTTGCTCAATGGAATTGACACTTGGTAGGCCATTTGTGCTGATGCACCGCCCAATTCGATTGTGCCGATCGAATTAACATTAGTTTCTTGTAAAATATCTTGCCTCTCGTTAGCCTGAGAGTTGTCATTGGTAGTTAGTGTAGTTTTTGTTGATGATGGCGCTATAGTCAATCGATGGCACATATAATTGGCCGATAGCCAGCCATAGAGAGCCTCTTGAGGCCCGGTTATTATGTCGACGGTGCCCAAATTGTAGACAGTGTCAAACCCATACAAGTGCATCGATCGGCGAATGTTGTACAAAATATCCTCGGCCCGATTGGGATCTAGTGTCTCGATGGCTCGCATACCAGCAGTGGCACCCAGAAATATATGACTTACACTTTGGCTCGGCGCGTTGTCGTCACCTTCTAACGATTGCTTCTCGGACGAAATGCGCATGTCAATTTGAATATCGTTGATAAATTGCATTAGACAATTGGAGAACAGTTTCGCCGAATCTTGAACGCCACGTATGGAAGAGATTGGTCCTCCGTTAACGCAAGTAGACACTTGCTCAATTGAAAGTATTCGCGACAAATCAAACGTGTCATTTGGGCGCAAATCACTCATTTGTATATCTGCGTCGATTGGTTCTCGCCATGATATCTTGAATAAACTCGACCGTGTTTGTGTTGATCCAGCATCGACGACCACACCATAAGATTGCACCTGACGGCTGAAAGTCAATTTAAATATCAATAGAATACCTGCCGCGGCAATCAATACAACTAGCACAAACAACACTACCATTGATTGTGCGATGCGTGACACCCTGTAATTAGTGTTGGCCATTGTTATTGTTCCAATTGTTAATAGCGCCGTGATTGTATGTGATTTGTTGTTAATCAAACGATGTGTGTTGATGTATTGTGATATGTTTTGATGTATTAGTGGTGTCTAATTGAAGTCTAACTCATGAACATAATGACCATGTTATGATGGCTCATGGGATGCAGACAGCTTAAGCATAAGCTCTTAGACAAGCTAATTAGCTTCATAATGATTAAAGACATGTGAGAATAATGAAGCAGTCGAAGTGAAACTTGTTGATCCACTATTATCATAGGTCGTTCGCTATAGTTTAATGCGCGCAGTGTTGCTGCTGTTGTTAAGAATACAGTGAAGTGATAACATTGTATCTAATGATGATAGAGATATTCTACTGATTTCTGTCATAATTAGGCTGTCAAAATTTGGCTAAATCATTCGTTCAACGTCCCCAAAATGTTTAACGGTCTAATACATGTCATAAGATCTAACGTTTATTTCAACGATGATGATATTGTAAGACGTGGACGAACTAATGGCGAATCTCGGGCGATAAGGTTTAGTTGATTCATCACAAATCATTCGCATGACTGGTCTGTTAACTGTCATTCGTCGCGAAACTAATAAATGTATTGATGATCAACATAGAAACGCAAATTGACTAGTAATCTAACTGTCGTTGAGTCGCCCACGACGTTAAAAACCAGATTAAACTGGCACTCGATGACTCAAATATTGTCTCGTGGCGCGCTCGCTCATGCACTCAACTCATACCTTTCTTATCGCTGAACACTTTTCTCAAGTTTGTCTTTCAGTTTGCGGCGATTGTCTGGAGACAAACCAATGCTTAAACGGCAGACTAGCTTGTATCTGTGTCCTGCTTGGCATAGTATTCGTCATCGATGCTTTGCTTGAGATTGTCGTCGTTGCTAGACTATTATTTGCTGGTTCAATCGTAGACTGGAATCAATTTTTAAATAGAATCGATTTGTGGACATATTAACCACATTGCAATGAAACAGTGACTCAGTCATTGGTGAGAAAACATCGATGGGTGCTTGTAGGAGCACTTCTAGTTGCACCAACAACAACTTCCGAAACTTTAACCTTCTCGATACACACCAATGAATGAATTTGAAATTGAACTTGGTCGTTGTGTGAATGATTGACACTTGACATATGACGACGCTGTAACTATCCTTCTCTCTAAGCTGTTAGTGATAATATGATGTTATATTTTCGAGTCTAGCAAGTAGCTAGCATGCATTCGTGTGATTTTGATTGACACTTCATCGTCAGCAACCACTAATAACATTGTTACAATAGTCACTGTGCTCTTGCACCCATCGATTATTTTGGAACCAACAGGATTAGAGCGCTCATCACCACCAGAAACCATTGAAACACTGTCATCAAACACCACTCGACCGTGAAATAGTTAGGCGAGCAGTTGCAAAATTGGAATTGCAAACGAGCGACAGACATTATGACAATGTGAGCACAATCGACGTCGATTCACAGATAAGTTGTTCATGTAACCTCGAACGATCGCTAACCGCATTCAAGCGTCGTATAGTGTGGCAGCGCTATTGTGTGCCATAATCGATTTGATTCTAGTGGTTCGAGCGACTTCTACATTAAGCTAGTTTCGGTTAAGTGGCTAGTTATTCGCAGGGCTGTGTGTCTGCACGAGCATTATAGGATTTATATTTTTTATAAATCTCTCGGGGATCATGTTTTCTGGTGCGAGGAATTGTGAGTGCGCCCAGAATTGGTTCATCAAAATTGAGGTAAAGTTTTGCGACAAGCTATTGATCTCCATTCTCATTTACTTTGAATCGTACCATAACGAACGAATTGAATCAACACTACTCTGTCGTAGATACCTCAGTAGTCTTTGAATACTTGCGCACCTTTACTAGGTATCTCAATACCTGATATGATCACCTTGTCGTTGAAACTGCGTGTTAGCCCGCCATCGCAAGCTCAGGAATTTTGAATAAAAATCCATGCTGTCTTTCTCACAAATCTTCTTCTACACTTTGGCCACAAATTAAGTGTTATAACGCTTCAGATTACTTTTTGCTCTATTTTTTTATGTGTTGTAACTCGAAAATATCCTGAATGCGAGGCAAAATTTAGATGTTTTGAATTCTTACATATAATTGAACAAAACAGCTGGATGAAAATCCATTTTGTACTCTGCATTAGCGTGCTCTCTATGAGGCATGGACATTTAAGAAGAAATATTTAAGCCATTCCCTCATTGATTAAGATTGAATGATTAATATGACAACATTTTGATCGATTTATCACAAACAATTCGAAAAGATCTGTGGCCATGCAAGCCAACGGAGATTTTTCTCGTACCGAGATCGCATCATTGGCTCTTCGTCTGCTGGTACTTGGCTCATTTTCCTACTTATCAGTCAAATGGATACTCAACATGCTTGATCCAACCAAAGAGCAAAAGAAGGAGGCCAAGGAACGAGCACAGCGTTTATTCAGCCAGCTCCACCTGAACAACGTAGCAACCTCGTTGAACGAATACGAGCTTTCTATTGCGGCTCAATTGGTCAATCCTAATAGTATTGAAGTTTCTTGGAACGACATAGCCGGTCTTGAGAACGTTATCGATGACATTAAAGCAACTGTAATATTACCATTGAAGGCGCCAGATCTGTTCTCTCGCTCGACATTGCACCAGCCACCCAAAGGTGTATTATTGCATGGTCCTCCAGGATGCGGCAAGACCATGTTGGCTAAAGCAACAGCACGCGAAGCTGGGGCGAGATTCATCAATCTCGAAGTGCCTTCACTCACAGATAAATGGTATGGAGAATCGCAAAAACTCGCTCGAGCAGTATTTACCCTCGCCCTCAAGCTTCAACCGTGCATAATATTTATTGACGAGATTGATTCTTTTCTAAGATCACGTGATACTCATGATCATGAGGCCACTGCAATGATGAAGGCTCAATTTATGATCTTATGGGACGGCCTCGTATCAGAAAAAAAGTGCCAAGTTATTGTTATGGGCGCCACAAATCGACCACAGGACGTCGACAAGGCAATACTACGTCGTATGCCTGCTATGTTTGCAATAGGACTTCCAAGTGCTCAAAAACGTCAAGAAATCCTCTCGCTCATGTTAGAAGATGAAGATATTGCACGTGATGTAAACATAGACGAAATCGCCGAACAAACGGAAGGTTTCTCGGGATCAGATTTGCGTGAGCTGTGTCGCTCTTCTGCATTAGCACGAGTGAGACAGTATGTTATGTCGAAAAATTTTGCCAATGGTCACGATATGACTGCACAAGTCAGTCTTAGACCGATATCCATGTCAGACTTCCACGAAGCTATCAATAAGATGCGGGAGAGCAAGCGTCAGCTAAGGGATGGGACTAGTGGTCATTCAGTAATTGGCCTTGACTAGTCTAGGGATAAAAATCTCTAATCGTTCAATGGAAGGACACTAGCGAAAAGTCTATAGATGATGAGAACATGAGTAGACTCAATCAAATAGAAAGTACTCAAAACTGATCGTTAAATGATTGCTTCATTTCATTCGAGGCCACATTGCTCACTAAAATTTAACCACAAACATCATAGGTATTCGACGAAAGGACTATTGCTTCAACGAATAGGTGAAAAACTGGTAGGAGCCAACCATCTAGATCGCATCTCTTTGATTAGAGGCACAGTATGGGCCACACAACTATCCCATCCTGGTTTTCTCCATGCGTTTTCGCGAACATCCTTGCGCACTTGTAAATCCTCGTATCCTGCACGGCGACGGATAACAATGTTAATAATTGAATAATCCTATAGTTTGTCATATAATATAGTGAGTGGTGCAATACTTACGCCAAAGGTGATGCACGGTATACAGTTGTCCAATTTGGGAGAAGAATCCGGCGACTGCATTTGTTCTGGCTGTTATTCCCCTTGACCACCCGTTGGCCCAATCTATCATTGTTCCGGGCTTTATTATGTTCAAATTCGGGTGACGTTTATATATGAGTTACTCTGAATTGAAAGAAAGAACCACGCATAAAAGATTGAACAAGTCCTTACCTTCAATATGTATGACCGCATTTCGTAGAAAGAGTTATTGTCCTGAGGCTGAGGGTGCTCCCAAAAACTGAATGACATCATGAATTGGCTCTCTCTTTTTCTAAGGTCCTTACAATAATCAATCGTGGCCTTTTTGAGACATTCGTCCGTCCTCATTAGACTGCGAAGCTGAGAGGCTTGTCGATAACCATCCAAGTACTTCCAAATGTGTACGAACTGGTCCTGATCGCCGCCTATATCGACGCGCCAGCTTCCAACAAGTTGAGCCTTGTCCTTGGACCTCGATTGCAATTCCTTACAGTAACTTTCATATTTACTCAAGTATAATTCAGACGCCTCAGGTTTTGCATTGTGGAAATGCATTTCGTAGATGTACTCACTGGCTGAACTATTTTCATCAAATGTGAAAGATTGTATCGAGAAGACGGTCCGATCAGAGATCAAGTCGTACCATAACAATTAAAGGTCATCCTAAGTATCGTTGACTTACAGGAGTCGTGAATGGGGTTCTTTGCTTGTGTTTATGTGAGGTACAAAGAGTTTGTTAAACCAGCCGTTCGGCTTAGCATCAACCTGATTCGGATCAACATCCGCACTCTTTTGTCCATCCTTGCTCTTGTCAGTATTAACGTTCCCTGAGATGTGTCTGAGAAAGGAAGAAGTTTTGTCGTTAGTTTAGAGAGCACGCCCAGATTATTACCGAAATAGTATATGATTTGATGGTCTCTGTTATTGCCAACTTACATAGATAGTTGACTGATTTGAACGAGAGGCTTGAGGGCCGAAGTATGAGCCCTACGGGTTTCAACAAATCTGAATATCTGGAGAGCCATAATTTGTTATTCCTGGCGATAATGACAGGAATTAGTCTATATTTAAGGGCAAGTTTTTTGTCGAACTAGATCACTTCCCTATTGCCAACTTCTGGTCGTGCCAACACAAATCAACGGTTACACTGCCGAGAAAAATTTCTCTTTATTTACTTGTTTGTGTTTCACCATCAGTCTGTGATTATGCTCATGTTTTCAATGTTGTGGGCGTGTCAAACAACACAGAAGCACGCCTTCAGTGCGGTGACTTCAAGGCACACTGTGCAATGCACAGCGAACGAAAGTGAAACGCCGGATTGAGCCGTAGATGTTGGCCTAATCGACGTGCGTCGACACCTACAGCTGATCGCTGATTTGCAAATTGCGACCAATCTCGACCAACCTGAATCTGGCTCGGTTGCTTGTTTTACGCACTAATCTTTCGAGGATAACTACCTCATGATATTTTTTTATCTTATTTTAATCAGCATGAACTTTATTCCACTGTTCATCGTCGTAATTCGCGTGTTATCCACTCTTTTGTAAATTATCAGCAGCCAGAACAGAGACGCAATCATGGATCTGGTAATGAGCAGGGTCAGCCAGGTGTCCCATCGAAATTGGGGAAAAGAGTGTAGTTTGTGCAGCAGCCGACATGGGGTACCGATAGAATGTTCAGCTCGTGGCTGTAAAGCAGCATATCACACAACTTGTGCCATTCGAGCCAAACTTAAAATGCAGGCAATTTTTGGCAAGAATTATAAAGGTGGCATAAAATTGCGATCATATTGTAAGGAACACGCACCAGCTGTGTCCAGCACAACGAATCCCGAACATCAGGATAAATTAAGTCTCAATGGAGCGCATGAAATCGACATGACTAACATGGCCGATGATCGACTTCAAGAAAATTCAGAACAATTAGATTACTTTTGGAAGTATGTTGACTTAAGTCTAGTTATGAAGCACGTGCTCAAGACCTCCAAAGGTATTTCGCCCGGCAAGAATGCGTCAACTAGCTCTAAAGCGAAACAGGAATCCAATGGCGAATCGCCTTCTCCTAACAAATCATCTAAAAAGTTAAAGACCGAACAGAATTCTTCTCCAAGCAAAAAGGACTCAATTGAGGGCGACACCGCGATGGAACAGCTCATGATTGATCTTATATATCGTTATTGGATTTTATTGAGGACGTCAAATCAAGGACAGTCCCTCATCAAATTCAGTCCATTAGCGTTGCGTGAACGTGAAATTGAGCAAAGAAAAAGCATACTCAAATTGCGTATAGAGCTTGAGAGAATTAGAAATCTTACCTATATGATAGGTAAGCGTGAAAAGATCAAGCTTGCATGGCTCAAAACACACAATACAATTGTTCGTAGGGCTCTTGGTGTTGTCGACGAGCTGATACCAACAATTGATCGTGTAGCTGAAACGTCCCCCAGTGGGAAAAAATCACATTCAATTTCTCACCAATGCCTGCCATTGATAGATGGTGAAAAGTTAGTCGATGATTTGGTCGGCTGTGATATGATCTATCCGATAAATGACGATCAATCCCACATTTCACCAGCAGATTGCCCGTCAGAGCGACGACGAACATTGTCGCTCGTCAGGCGTATAAACCAAAATCTCAAGAGCATTCGCGTACAATCGACTGGCCCCAATCCATACGCAAAAAACTACCCAAGACCGATTAAACGCGAAAGTCCTATTAGCCCAAGAAAGTCCTAGTACAAAATAAATGCTCCAACCGATTAACACACAAATGTTTCATTGATTGATTATTTGATACCGCAATTGCATTCTTATATAGGTGGTTGTTGCTTGACATTTGCCGCACATTAGCTTGTTACTTATTTAGCATCTAGAGAAAGATGTAGAAGATAAATATGATAAACGCAATGATACCAGGAGCACGTTTGCTGGCCAAGGGACGGAGGTTTACTCTGGCAGGCAGTGCCTTCATGACTTGTACTGGTGCAACAGTGGAGGACTTCTGGAACTCGATGTAACAAGTTGGTGGGCTCAATAGTCTTCTCCCTAGCCATCCTTTGAAACCGCTTGAGGAGTAAATTTCACTGATAGTGTCGGCATAGCGTTCGTTAATCCAAGTCGACAACATGATAGTCAACGTTTATAGATTAGTCTTTGGCTGATTCTACGGTGCGGTGAGTTGCATACACGCTTCTCTGTTAGCCTGGCTGCGATATTTTCCGATGCTTGTTGTTGTGCCGGAGGCCATGACAACAACAGCAATAATACTATTGATATTAAAACCTTATTGATAGCTTTGTCCGGGTTCGTGGGTCCGTCCCTTCGTTCGTTCACTCGCTACTTTCAAACAGTCTGTTGGATCAAGCAGTCGATCATCGACTGACCAACTGACTGATCAACGCTGATCAAGGCGCAGAAATGATGAGCGAGTGATCAAATCAAATCAAATAGAACTGACTCATATCAAACTGAACGTCAGTTGAAGTAGTGAGTCGCGAGTTGTAAGGTTCAAACGTGTAAGCGGTCAGTGCCAGTCAAAGGCCAACGTTGCTCGTTGCAGTTGAGTAACAAGTGTCATACACGACACTAAACCCTCGGACATACAAGCTTGAATGCAAGAGCAAAATTATCATCAATACGACGACGGAGCTACGTCGCACCGTCAACACAGTGCGTGCGACGTATTGGTGACCTTGGGACGGAGTGGACGTTGACATTGGACGACGCCATGCACGTGCACCGTACACGTCATCGTCATCGTCATCGTTGGCGGCGGCGGCACCGAGCAAAGGCAGCATCGATGTCCAATCTATCACTGGTTCAAGCAACAAGCAATGATATAGCCAGGCTGACTAATAATCTGACACTAGCTACAAATATGATGAGAATTGAACTCGATTAGAGGCAATACTTTCTCTTCATCGATAGCTTAACTTTTCTATCAACACAAATAAGTCCATGTGATGTGTCGTCGTTGTCGTCGTGTTATTATCGTTTCAAATGACCTCCTATCAATTCAACAACAAACTCGACCATAGTCACCAGATCAAATACTAGCTACCACATGATTAAACTAATATAAAAATAAGAATTATAATGAAAACTAGTGAGTAGCGAAAGTGATATAAAGTTTTTATTTAAAAGCAAACGAATTTCTAACTTTTGTCAATCAACATATCAATGTGGTTTCGTTTTGAATCGTCGATGATACGAGGCTTGAGAATCACTCCACGCGAGGCATTTGTCTTAATACATTCAGGGCAGTACCATGCATTTTTGTCATCTTTTGTTTCAATACTGTTTTCTCTTATACCCAAACAACTATAATGATACCATTCTTCACAATTGTCACAGAAAATCATAAATTCACTAGTTTCAGTGGAACGACATAAGCAGTAATATTCTTTATAAACATAGTCATCTTTTTCAATTAGCTTAATGGCGTTGGTCTCGATGGTGGGTGTAGATGCCTCAGATGTGAATGTCTTTGGTGTCGATGTCCTCGGGGTTGAGATTTTATGATAAGGATCTATTAACACTCGCAATTCTGTAGGCATAGTGTCGAGAGTCTCTTGATTACTTCCAAGTATATCTTGAACTTCCAATACACGCTGCTTTCTTGGACTTTCGTCTAGTACAGAACAACTTCTCTTTGCTGCCAGTCGGCGAGAAGAACGCTGAGGTGTAAATTTGTCCTCCTGTTGAAATGTTGTCTGTTGAGTATTTGTTGCACCTTGAGCATCTGTATGCAATCTTTCATCAATTGTTGAAGAAACACGATTGTTTGTCGAATTGTCTCGAGCAGTTGCCATGGATTTCACCTCGTTCGTCTCTTGGCAATCAATGTCCATTTCATCGTGCGTATTCGAGAAATTATCGAGGGATTTCTCGATCTCCGGTTTATCTGATGCAGGCACTATGTCAGTGGGCACTACATCATTACGTTCAATTGGGGTGGCAGAACTCATTTCTTGATTGGATTGCATATGATTGAGAGAAAAGTCATCTTTGCAAATATCGTAAACATCAGATGCATCTTTTTCAATCTTGTATTCTTGTAGTTTGGAGTATGTCCTTACAATTTTGATATTGAGATTTGCTTGAGCTTTTAGATCGGATGCAATTAATGATCCTTCGTTATTACGTTCGTTAGCTAATGCGACCGAACGACCCTTGGACGACCGTCTTGGTGCCATAGTTAAAATGATAAAAACAAATAAATAATAATAATAATAATAAAGTGCCGTGCTTCGCACTGCACTGTGGATTATACTTTGTAGCGCATTCAAGCGGTGCGAACCATAAGTCCGCCAGCGGCACTTCGGGAGGTATCTCGATACCAACCCGTGAATGGTGACGTTTTTCAGGGTTTTTTGGCGTTTTTCTGAGTTTTTACACGATTTTGTAGTTTTCATGCACTGTAGGGTAGTATTTTGTGTAAAAACACATATTACACTAACGTTATAAGTAATTCTGTCCGTTTTTGCGGAGAAAAGTGTAATTACTTATTTTTTTAAAAGAAAAGTCCCTGTAATAAGTATAAAAAGGGGGAAAGCATCCACTCAGAACCCGCACGTTCTATAACGACTATCAAGACGAACAATACTACAATGTGTTATCATTTTTATTCTAGCTCAAAAGACCGCGACGCTAGAGGTACAACCAATTTCCCGAACCGACCGCAATAGGTATCGAGATATAAACTGGGGGATATAAACTGAGCTCAGGTGCACACGTCGCGCACATCTGCCGTGCTGATATG
>JAIFTH010000575.1:0-22264 GCA_019968535.1 Fragariocoptes setiger | reverse complement strand
GAACGAACGAACGAACGAACGAACGAACGAACGAACGAACGAACGAACGAACGAGCGAGCGAGCGAACAACATCAGTCAGTGAGTTTTCTGACGAGCAAATTTAGCAGCAAACTATCGACAGTGATGACAGTGACAGTGACATTGAACGCACGAGCCAATGCACAACATTGATAAGTTGCAAATGGTCAGTGTTGATCGAATGAGCAGGTCTCGTTCCATTCGAACCAATGGGCGCCGACACACTGCACAGCTAGCGTTGTTGTGGCGGCAAAAATGAAACCAAATTTTCAGTTTCATCCTCAACTCAAACTCAAGCCAATCGACAGACAAACAAAGTCATAAAAAGCGTCTCATTGGCTGCCTGTTTCATTTAACTTTTACTCACATGCTCAACGACCACGTTGGCCTCCACTCAACTCAATTATTGACGGTTCCGTTCTTGACTGTAGTCGTTGTTATTGTCACCAACAGTGTTCATGCTTAACAACAGCAGCATCAGGTGGCACGTGCATAACAAGCGTGAACGCTAGCGTGAAAACTTTGACTTTTAACTCAAACACAAAGACAAACCGCCAAGCATTTACTTGAGCAAGTTCACCTCTAAGTTAAGGTCGGTCGGCTAAACAAAGTCGCCTCTCTTTCACTCACAAGACACAGCTTTCTCCTCCTTCTTATTTTAATTATTTGTGGCTTGTTATGCTGCTCATTCAACATACGAGACAATTTTGAGAAATTTTGCGACTTTTGTTTGAAAATTGCGCAATTACTCGACGATTATCACCTAAATGATGCTCGAAACGATCACGAGTGAGTCTAGCAGTTATCGGTGAGCAGGTACCAGTTGAGCGTATTTACAGTACAGTAATTTTGTCCACCAGACAGTTGGCTCAACAGTTTAGCCAATCAAGTGGTTCCTTTTTGAATAGCCAAGAGAAAGAAAAAAAAACTGTTAGCAGTAGATTTTTCGTTTCTAGAAGAAAAATTGAAAGAAACAACGTGTGTTTACGTGCGCGACAACGTTGTGCGAGTCGAGTTGAGTCGAGACACAAATAGGTGCTATTATTGTCCTCATCATTGACGTGCTTGAAGTGTCCGTCTGTAATGAGAGCTGATCACACAAACGGACAAACTAAAGTGCGGAGAATGAAAGGACGCACGAATCGCATCACTGACTCAACTACAACTACTAGTGTTTGCCAATTGTATGACAACAAACAGCAACAACAAGAATTGCTCGACTATTGACAATGGCAATGAATATCGAACAGTGAATAGTGAAAAGTGATTCTCTGTTGCAAACAATGAAGAAAGAGGCTCAAGGTGCTAACACCTTTTACTTTTCCTTTTCCTTTTCCTTTTCGTTTTCCTTTTCACGCGCTCGCACTCGCACTCGCACCTTGAGCTCTATCTTGAGCAGAAATGTATTTTTTTCTTTTTCTATTTGTCACTCAATGTTGTCATGCTCACATTTACTTCGTCGCTCACTTGCATTGTTGTACGTGTGTCATCTTCGTTAAGTTACCACTCGAATCATCACAGTTATAGTAAGCAGAGTTTCGAATGCACACTGTTCGCTTACACTCGATTGCTTTCTCACTTCTGACTCGTTGTGTCGTGTCCATTCTAAGTTGGCCCTCAACAAACTGGTGAGTGCAACTTCAACCTTGACAACTTCACAGCTTCAACGACAACAGCTCATTTGCGCCGCTCAAAAACGTCCTGTCGTCAGCTGACAACTCAATCCGTGCGTCTAATTGTTAGCCTCACACTCTTCCTATTGCTCTCGTTTGGCTAAACAGAGCTGCTTTGCTTCAAGCTGAACAGAATTGAACTGAACTGAACTGAATTGAGCTGAGCGGACATTCCTTTTGTGTTTGTTGCTATCGTGATCGTTGAGATGCCACTCATAGCCACAGTGCACTTGGACTGCACTCAATGCAGCTCAATCGAATGCGTCGCTTGCATCGAGTGCAACGAGTGACCAACAAGGGACAGCACAGCACACAAGCGGACAGACGGACGGACGGACGGACGGACGGACACACAAATTGATGAAGGCCAGGTGACAACACGAACGATTTGGTCGTCATCGTCGTTCGCTCTTTCGTTGGCTCTGCCTGTTAGTTCAACTTGACTCGTTGGCTCATTGTCGCCGATTGCTGTTGGCGACGTTGCCGTTGCGCTCTGTTGCTCTCTCGCTCTTTAGCTCGCTTGCTCACTCGCTTTAGTCACTTTGCTTTGTTATCATTGTCGCCGCTCTCTCTTTCTTTCTTCATTTGATTCTTCTCTTGGTTCGTACCATTGTTGTTGCTGCTGCTGCTGCTGCTGCTGCAGATGAACGTGTCGCGTTTGCAGAAGCAGCAACAACAGTTCCTTGTTTACTGCAATGTTTGCTTGTTGTTGTTGCAGTTGTGAGACGAGCAGTTATCGCATTCTGCTCTCTCCCTCTCTCGCTATCCGCTCTGCTTGTTGCTTGCTTGCTCTGCTGATTGTCGTCAAGCGGCGTACCAAGTCACAT
Source organism: Fragariocoptes setiger (assembly GCA_019968535.1). Taxonomy (NCBI): domain Eukaryota; kingdom Metazoa; phylum Arthropoda; class Arachnida; order Trombidiformes; family Phytoptidae; genus Fragariocoptes; species Fragariocoptes setiger. Next base: position 19,745 of record JAIFTH010000575.1, on the reverse strand, counting down.
GCACCGTAGATCAGCATCAGCATAGACAGACACACGGAACAGTGTACTAAAGGCAAACGTAAAGCAACGAGAACGAGAAAAAGCAGCGAAAAGAGAATGCAAAAAGTTTTTATTTATCATTTGACTGACCAGCTAGAAAAAAGTGTGCATCACAAGCAAATGGACGCGCTTCACTTGCTACTTCTCACTCGCGCTCACTTGCCTCTATTGTTGCTGCCGTTGTTGCTGCTGTTCCCATCGGTTTGTCCTGCTCTTCTCTTTGTGAGCCCATTGTTGCGTTGCCTCGGCATTTTAACGTGCAACTTGTGTTAACGCGTTGTATTATTCTTTTGGGCAATTATTCTTTCGTATATAAACAATGCCTGATTTCAACCTAATGTGTGTGTGTGGCGCCACCTTCGAATATTTCTGCTGGTGTCGAATACGCTCACCAGACGGCGCTGCTTATGCCAGTAGTGCAATTGACCGGCTTGTGAATGCTGTCCCAATGCATGCATTGGCTCGCACGCTATGCGTGCACTAACGTGCTCTGGTCAGTGGCATTTCGTGCAGCGAGTGCGCATGTGCGCGCATGCTCAGTTGTTCTGTTATTGTATTGAGTGTACACACACAGCATGATATTAATGTCCTTAAAGTAACGCTGACAATCCGTGCAATTTCCAGAGAACACACTGTACATCGGTATGATGGTATGAGCTGGCAGTGTGCTTGCCGCTCGTCGTGCTCGTCTGTGTTGTTGGCCAAACTCAATCAATGGCATTTGCACATTGCACTTGAAGCTGTGCACATCGTCCGTGTGTGTGTGTATCAAAAATAATCAACAAATACAACATAGCACGAACGTAACGTAAATCAATTAATTGATTAATTTAATGCACGATCGATTGATGATTTTAGAAATAATTTTTTCAAAAATGTATTGATGAAAATAATACGAAGAAGAAAGCAATAATAATTGTCAAGAAAAAGAAGAAGAATGAAGCAAAAGATTAGAAAGCTAGCATCGAATGTTAATCTCAAGATTGCATCAACAACAAATGTCCACAACACAGCTTAATGAATTCAATTCGAAGAGAATAATTTTATTAAAAAGAAGAAGAAGAAGGAGAAAATCTCAATCACAAGATTGACAGCTGCAGGCACACCACACAGTTGGTTGTGGTGCCGTTGTTGTCGAGAACGGCAATGTCGCGTGCACGCTCACGACGACGTCGACCGTCAGCATTAGCTGTGGGTCGTTGTCGAAAATCCATTGTTATTAGTGATTGTATTAATTGTAATGTAATATTATTGTTGTTATTAATATTGTCCAGTTGTTGTTGTTGGTTGTGCGTATTGGCAGCCAATGATGGTGTGATCGATGACATAACATCATCGAATGCCAAATCATCATTATCATTGTTGACTAGTGAGCGAGCAACGGCTGCAGCAGCAGCAGAGCAGGCAAAATCAATAATAATCACAGCGACAACTATTGATGATACCAATAAACCTGAAGCACAAGCATTGCAAAGTTTACTTCCTGCACAACAGCAGCAGCAGCAGCAGCAACAACAACAACAGCTGCAAGCTGAAACGACACAATTACAGCAACAACAGCCACTGCAACAATCACTGCAATCGTCACAGGCAGGTCAATTGCAATTGCAATCGCAACAGCAGCAGCTAAAGCCGAGCCAACAACAGGTGCACGCGTGTAAGCACCAAATCCTAACCAATCAATCGCTATTGAATACATCCAATGTGGTGCTAGAGCCACGAAAATTATGCTCGACGTACTCACAAGCCACAGGTGCATATGTTGGTGTCAATTTTGCCACCAACACTAATGCATTGACAACAACGAGCACGACGACAACAACAACAACGGGTGATAATCAACAACAGCTCAACGAGTTGTTAGCCTACATCGAGACGCTAGATTTGTCGAACAACAAGTTGCACGTGCTCAGTGATAATCAATTCGCTCAATTGGTGAATTTGCGCGAGTTACGCATCGCACACAATCAGCTGGTGCGTTGCGAAGAAGCGACATTGGCTCATTTGTCGTCACTGGAATCGCTCGATTTGTCGTCAAATCGATTGGTGGCTTTGCCGCAGAAATTCTTGCGTCCAGTGCGCTCGACGTTGCGCAAGTTAGCACTCAACAACAACGCATTGAGTGTGTTGACGCCGTTTCTGTTCGCGGGCCTCGAGTCGTTGACACAACTCGATTTGTCGCACAACGAAATCACGTCGCATTGGTTGTCGCACGACATCTTTGCCGATCTTAAACAATTGAGACAATTGGATTTGTCACACAATAAGCTCATCAAATTAGACGCGGCCACTTTTGTTTCATTAAGTGAATTACAATCGTTGTCGTTACAACACAATCAATTGCGTCATGTGCCCGCAACCATAGGCCACTTGGTGTCACTGCAAGCACTCGATTTGTCATTCAACAACATCATTGACATTACCAATGCGTCGTATCAGGGGGCGTGTGAGCAATTGTACTCGCTCACACTGGAATCGAATCACATCGCCAACGTGACACACGGTTCGTTCGCACAGTTGCCCTCGTTAAAAGTGCTCAATTTAGCGTCCAATCAGATTGTGTCGATTGACAATCAAACATTCGACGGTAAGTTTTTCTCTTTTTCTCTTGCTCTCCACGCTCGACCACTCATCAAATTATTAATCATCACCATCATCATTCGTATCGAATCGTAATATATATAGATGTTCCCGAATTGCACGCACTCCGTCTCGACTCCAATCGATTGCAACAAATCGATCAATTGTTTGTGCAATTGCGCGACCTGCTAATGCTTAACATTAGCAACAATCGTATCGCACACTTTGACTACGCACTGATACCGCTAGGCTTGCAGTGGCTTGATTTGCACGCCAATCGAATCGACAAATTGGGCAATTATTATTACTATGGCACACTGGCAGCGCCATCTGGTGGCAGCGTTGAATCAGCAGCAGCAGCAGCAGCAGCAGCACAACAACAACAACAAATGCCACAATTGCGACTCAAGACATTGGAAGCGTCGCACAATTTGCTCAGCGAACTCGATCGAACATCGTTGCCTGATTCGCTCGAGCTAATCAATTTAAACAACAATCAAATCAAATCGATAGCGCCGTTCACGTTCGCGGCCAAATCGAACCTGACACGTGTCAATTTGTCACACAATCAATTGTCGTCAGTGCACGTGGACGCGTTCAAGCTATCACACGACGCACCGTCGCTGGGGTCGATCCAGCTCGTCGATCAGTACCAGTTGCATAACAACACATCAGCACTAGCGAGCATCAATGGTAACTCAATGCTGACGCAAGCAACGAATTACGCAAGCGCGCAGCAGCAGCAGCAGTCGATAACAGCGCGTCCGGTCGAGTTCACAGTGGCCCACAATCCGTGGCAATGCGATTGTCATACTGAATGGTTGACGCGCTTGTTGCATTTGTCATCGACATCAGCAGCAGCAGCAGCAGCGACACACGCCCACACAACGCCCACATCAGCTGGTGGCTCATTGCTGATCGAGACAACGACGGTGTTCACGCAACGCCAATATCCGCGCTTGGCCGACGCGTCGGCAGTCACGTGTCGTGTGTCGTTTGCGCGTCGTGCCAACGGCAAGCATCAGCTCCGTTTCCCGTTGGCATCCGCACAATTGGCAAGCTTGCAGCCGCCGAATGTGCTTGCAACGGTGCACGACTCAATCGCTGTGGGTGCACCATTGACGGGAAGTGCGGCCGCCTCACTTCATTTGTGCCCGTACCGTTCGCACTGTTTCGCGTTGTGTCATTGTTGCGAGTTTGACGCGTGCGATTGCGAAATGAGCTGCCCCGACGGTTGTTCGTGTTTCTACGACCAAACGTGGAACACCAACATTGTCGATTGTGGTGCTGCGATTGCGGGCCAGAACGCGGCCACACCATCATCGGCATTCACGCATTCGTCGTCGACAGGTGTGCCGGCCAAAATTCCCATGGACGTGACCGAGCTGTATTTGGACGGTCAATACGTGCAACAGGTGCACGCGAACGCATTCATCGGACGCAAACAATTGAAAGTGTTGTACTTGAACGCGTCGCGCATTCATTCGCTCGATCAGCGCTCATTTGTGGGCCTCAAATCATTGCGAATCTTGCAGCTCAACAACAACGCCATCGCACGATTGTATGGCTCAGAGTTTACACCTGTGGGCGACACATTACGTGAACTCTATCTGGCACACAATCAGCTAAGTGTGCTCGCCAACGACACGTTCAGCGGATTGCGTTCGTTGCAAGTGTTGCACTTGCACGGCAATCAATTGTTCGAGCCGAGCCAGGCGTTGATGGCGCTCATTCCGTTGATCAATGCTCGCTCGAGTGGGGGCGGGGGCGCCTCGTTGCGCTCGTTACGTGTGGCTCACAATCCGTGGTCATGCGTGTGTCGTCACGTGGAGCGCACCATCGCTTGGCTGCGTGCAATGGCCGCTGTGTTGGACGTGACCGACAACAATGACGTGATCACTTGTCAATACAACGAAACAGTGCATTTGTCGTTGATGCCAAGCATCGCCAAGACAAGTGCCAGTGCAACGACAACATCAAGTGCTTTAGTGCCACTTGCTAACAACAAGCAACGTTATTCGGCTTATGGTGTCATTGTGTTGCCGTTTACACCGCAAATGTGCATTCAATACCAATCAAGCAACAGCAACAGCAACAACAACAATGTCATTGTTGTTGTACAACCATCGCAAGCACCACAACTGAACGAGCAACAGGTGTCAGGATATTTGTCAGAACACGCCACCAATGCACCGAGTGATGCCAACGAAGAATCGGATCAATCAAGCAATTCTAGCAATCAACAACAGTATTTTAACAACAACAATCGACAATTTGTCACACCGGCCAGTGCAAGTGTTGGCCAATCACAATCACAATCGATTGGTGGGCGCACCAACTATTCGTTGGCCGTCTTAGTGATGTTGGCGTGTGTGTTTGGCGTTGTGTGTGCCACCGTCGGCTTGCTGGTGGCGGCCGCCAAACGGCGCCACACCAAACTCACGCACCTGTGGCCCTCGTTGTACGGCGCATCAGGTGCATCGATACCGGGGCCCAATTCGTTGCGCGACAAATGTCCCTGGCTCACAATTGGGCCCACAGTCGTTCACACGCACGCTAACGCACACACGCACACGCACTCGCACACCACTCACACTCATTCGAGCGCCAACTCCAACTCTAATTGTGATAATGTCAATGCCAAATTGCATCATACAATGTCCCTGCACATGGTGCACACTTCACAGCAGCTTCATTGTCAGCAGCAGCAGCAGCAGCAGTACCAACAGCACCAACAGCACCAACAGCAACAGATGCAACGACAAGAAGACGAAGAAACACAAGATAATAATAGCAACAACAAAAAATACAGCGGCAAGAAACGCAAGAATCCACTGGCAGTGTTAGCATCCAAGTGTACGCCGGCTGCAATGTCGTTCGGTCATCAATTAACGTCATCAAATCAATCGGTAACTCATCGAGCTACTGATCATCCGTCCGCCGTCACCAAAGTTCACCAACACCAACACCAGCAACAACGACAACTACAACCACAATTACAACATTGTGCTTCTTCAGCGTCCAATTATCAAACGACCACCAATCATTACAGCGAATTGTTGGACGCCGATGACAGCAAGCTATTCGACGCGTACTTGTCTTACAGTAAACACGACGAACAATTTGTCAACAACACATTGGCGCCACATCTCGAATTCGGTGCACCGTCGTACAGGTAAGCGCACGCACACGCACACGCACACGCACATTGCACGCTCACCTCTGCTAGAATGTTATTGTTGTTGTTGTTGTCATTGTTATTGTCACTGTCACTGTCACTGTCACTGTCATTGTCATTGTAATGAGGTGAATGCACTCACCACTCTCAGTGTAGTGGCGCCACCTAGTCACCATTGCACCACTACGGCCAGTAAAATGATCTCAATTTTTCACATTTACAAACGTTCTTTGTCTATTTGTCTATTTGTTAGTTGACACTTTCTTTTACTTATTACATTGCTCGTTTGTCTGTCTGCTTGCTTGACAACAATACGACAAGCTCCTTCTTCTTCGACTCTTCAGCATCTTTTTGATTGATTCATTCATGTATCTTAGATGAGAAGACATGATCGACGTACGTAAGCAAATCTTCGGACGCCAGTTCGATCAATTCGAACACAACGACAAGATCGTCGTTAAAATTCAAGTTGAAATGTTGTCTCAAAATATTATGACCTAGATTTCGCTTCGATCGAGACCGTCAGCGATCTCGATGTCTCGTTGAATCGTTCGTTCGCTAGTTGATATTGATTTTTGCTCTCGTTCGTTCGAAAATCATCATTATTTTTGTTTGACCCTTGCTTTGGCTTGCTTACAGTGCATGATGATCCACGCGATACATTGCATCAGCAAAGAAGCTGAGCTTCAACAGAACAACAAGTTGAAGTTGAAGTTCGAACCAAATCAAACAACAATTGCCGTGTTTTACGGCTTATTTCGTGCTCGCTTCGATTCGTCTCGTTTCGATTCGATTGGATTGGATTGGATTCGTTGCATTTCATTTCATTTCAATCCATTCGAGCTTGAGATTAAGCTTCAGACTTGAAGCCTGGAGCTTGCTTTCGAGCTGCCGTGTTGTTTCGTGAGTGTGAGCTCTAGTTGTTCGATTTGTTTGTTCTTACGCAAGCCCTTAGTGTGTGAGTATGTATTCTTACACTTGTTCTTTCGTTCGTTATATTTCACATTAATTCAAGTGTTGACCGACACTTGCTGTTGTTGTTGTGTGTTTGTGTGTCTGAGTCATAGAAGACAGGTTATTGTCTTAACTCACTCGCTGCTTGTCTGTCGGTTCGTTTTCTCGCTCAACTGGTTCGTTCGAGTTCGCTGATTTGTTTGCTTTCTTTGGCCGCAAGTCCGTTCGTTTGGCGTCTCTTGGTTGCGATTGCGCCAATGCGACTATCGATTCGTGACTCCGACAACAACAACAACAACAACAACAACGACAGCAACAACATCACGAATTACGTGTACCACAAACGAAGCAGCAGCAGCAGCAGCAACGACGACACGCAAACGATAAGCAAGCAAAAGGCAAAACAAAGAATGAAGTCCAACTGAAGTCAACTGAGTGAAGCACCTAATGCTACGTGCAATTCTCATTATTTTTTGTTCACACACTTTTCACAACTCTTTCTTTCTTTCTCTTTCACTTGTTCTTATTCTCATTTTTACTTTCTTTCTTTCTTTCTCCTCACTTTAGATCGTAACTTTTTCGGCTTTTTTCTTCCTTAATTGCACTTGCACTTGCATCCGCACGCAAAGAACAGTGATTTTTATGAGCATTCACTTTCGTTTGTTATTATTAGTTGTTAGTTGTTTTAAACTCTTTTTCTTATTTTCGACTTCAGTTCATTCGAATTGGCAACCAATGAACTGGCGCCACTGGTGATCGCTCGTATGATGCCATCAAGTGCGCCATCGCACGATTCAATCCGAACCGACTAATCGAAACGAGTAGAACCCAATCAAAGATTCATAAATAGAATCGGACGATAATAATTATTAACAAAGCAACTCGTGATCACTTTTGTTTCATACTTTAGTTTACTTGTTGCAGCAAACTGCGCTGTGAATCAATTTTCTTGTCTGCTCAAGTTAAGTTTGCCTTGCGACGTCATTCGCGGCTCCCTTTTGATTGACTTTTCTTTCACTTTCACTTACACTTGTTCTTTAACTGTTCTTCTTGAAGAACAGCAGCATCGACCACTGCACATCTTGCACGTGTTTTTTAGCAACGCCGAATGTCGATTTGTGAAATTGATTTCTTCACTTGCAAGTGCACCAGTGAACTGTAAATTGTGCTCAACTTTGTTCAATTGAAGCAAGTGTTGTTCGACATCGTACGCAAATTCACATCCGAAACAATAACAACACCGCTTAACTACAGTTTGAGTGTAAATTCGAGCATTAAAAATTTGTATTTTTAGTTTCAGTTTGCATCGAAATCACGTTCGACAAGTTGTTTGTTCATTTCTACTGCTCAAGTTTACCTTTTGTCTATTGTTGTTGTGCGCTCACAACAACAAACAGCAAATAATAAAAAAGAAAGCAGAAATAACAACGAGAACGAGAATAAGAACAAAGAGAAAGAAAGAAAGAATCGTTTCAGTTTAGCGTCTCTTATGATTGGACCACACTGAATCTGATCCAATCCAATCCAACACCAGACAGACAGATCTCTAAGTTTGATGATTGTGCTCTCTTGTGAAATCTGTGAATTTCTCTTGATCGACACACAATTGTTCGAGTTGAATGAAGAATGAAGTACACAATCAACGAACTCTTTAGTTCTTCTCCGATCGATTGTTTAGTGTTCGCTTTTGCCCTGATGATTCACAAAGAGTGAAAGCCTTGACTTTGACTCTAAATTTGACTTGATTTTGCAAGCAACCAAATATTAAAATACGAAGCATTTTAACAAATAATAAAATCTGGGCCATCAAGCTTGAGCTTCAAAGTCAAACTAGAGTTTGATTTGCGACTCGAGGCTTGCATTCAGGCTTGGAGCTCGAATGCAGTGTTTGCATTCGATGATCATCGATTTAATCAAAAGTGAGCTGAGAGTTTGAGAATTTGAGGATAAAATCGAAGCCAATCCTTGTTTTCACACTCACGCTCAGTGTAAAGTACACGATGTACTCAGCCTTTTTTTATAAAATAATAACGAGCCCAGTGCACGATCAAAGTAGCCACACACACATCTTCATCGATCATTAAACGACTTCGGTCAAAATTGATTCAATACTCTTTGAGTTGGCCGGCCATAATTTTGGCCGATGATGTAAAATAGAAGAAAAAATTAATAATAATAATAATTCGAGCATGAAAAACTGAACAAAATTGCAATTATTAATTCAATCCATTTCTCTCTTGAACCGTTTTTTTGCACACACAACATAACATGGCGTTACAGATTGGCGTTACATTATCGCGACTTTCCATTCGCTTCGGGCTATTTAAGCGACTTTATTAAAGAGGCAATAAACGCATCGCGTCGCATTGTGATTGTCCTAAGTGACGACATGCTCAAAAGGTAAGTTACCAATGCACCAGATCATTATCTATAGGCTCATTCAGATTGTTCAAGTTGTTCAACGCACACACACACACACACACACACACACACAACTTTACTTCATCGATCGTACACTTTGTTGTTCGGTTTAGAATTCACAGTTCTGTCGGTTGACACGTGATGTTTGCACGTGCCAACAAACGAACGAACGAACGAACAAACAAACAAACAGATAAAGAGAAATGAGTTTCTTACGTAATCTTATTGTTTACCTATGACAATCTCGTTTGCTCTAACTCTAAATTGTGTGCTCTCAATAGTAAATCGTGCGTGTGTGACTTTGAACGATTGATATTTGAATTTTCGCACGCACAATTTGCGCTGCAAGCAAGCAACACACAGACAAGAGAAGACAAGACAACAACGGCGTCGAGTAATAAAATTGCAATAACATTAACTATCGGAGAGAATAAATCAACTCTCTCTTGCAATTCAACTCAATATCGATAGTGTGATCTCTCGACGTTTGATGTTAGTTGCTTGCCACACGCACGTGCACGTGTTCTTGCTCGTCTGTTTGCTCTATTTCTTTTCTCTTTCTTTTGCATGGAACAAAGCGCCGAGAGTGAGACTACGCAAATCTGGCTCCATCAAATGAACTCATGTTGATTGTTGTTTGCCCAGACAAAACACAGGACACACGTTGTGAGAATTGCTCGTTGTGTGTGTGTGTGTGTGTGTGTAAATAGCGCGCATACAAAGCTAATAATAATTTTACGCCTGACAGCGCGCGAACGATAAAATACTCGACAACAGTTTTGCTCTATTCGGCGGTACACACTTTTTTCTCAGCTTGCATCATCTTTTTCAAACGTTACGTGAACGTTTTGTTCCACGTAAGACACTCTATTGTTATTGCACAACAGAACAAAACATGCAAACGAACTCGATGTGTTGTTTAAACGACTTGCTTTCTTGCGCAGAGCTCTCTTGAAGTTGTTGCTGTTTTAGACTGCAGCCGTTCGTTTGTTCGTTTGTCCATCCGTTCGTCCGTTCGTCCGTTCGTCCGTTCGTCCGACCGTCCGACCGTCCGACCGTCCGACCGTCCGTCCGTTCGTTCGTTCATTTGTCTGTTCGAGTGTTCGACAGATAAGCCAAGAGTAGAACGTACTATTACGTCACCTAACTGATGAAATAAACTTGACTTTTGTTGTTCGAGTTTAAGAAAGAATTTTGCAACAACAGTCGCTTGAATTCAGTTGTTAAATTCAAATTTAGATTTTTCGAATTGAGATTGAGATTGAGATTCAACTGGCTCTGAACATCGCAGTAGAAGAGCCTAAGAAGAATTAGCTGAAGCAAAATTAGAATTATCTTTCGTGGTTTGTGGTTTAGTTGTTGACGCACAAAATATGATGCAGCAACAGCAAGCAGAAAATAATGCTGATGATGATGAGCAACATGAATTATTGTTCTTTTTGCACAGTTGGACGTCCTCACAACGCAACGTTCTTTCTGCATGCAACTTGCATCGTTGTTGTTGTTGTTGTTGTTGTTGTTGTTACGCAACACAACAAGCAGACGAGCAACGATACAAACGAGTGAGTGGCTTCTTTCTGACGATCAAGGCATAGACATAGGCAGACAGACAGACAGACAGACAAGTGAGTGAGCGAGCTAGCACAACGAACAGAGTGGACGAACGGACGAACAGAAAAGGCAAATCTTCAAGCAAAATGCAAGCATTGCGTGCTATTGTGTTTGTGTGTGTCGAGTGTCCAATTGTGGGTGCTGTGAGCAACCGATCAGCGACGATTGCGATTATCAGCTAATCATCGGAATTGCGAGTGTCAGTCGTCGAGCGAGAGTTATACGAGGTGCTACTCTCGCTTGAGTGCTAAGATTGTTATTATTATTATTATTCTCATACAATTGAACGAAGGGAGAGTTGTTACGTAATCCCTGGTGTCTTCATCTCATCGCTTTCCATTCGGAATTAATAGGCTAGTTTTCAAATTCAGAGCAACTCAATTCAAAATGTGGCTTTTAACATGGCAAGTCTGCACGCTTGGACGTCTGTCAGCTTACCTGGCACCTGACTCTGGGCTGTCGGCACCCAAAACAGACGAACGCGAGTCCAAACGTTGAATGCATGTCAATACAAATATAATAAGAATTGACGCTGAACGATCTGACGAATTGAGTTAGCGAATGAGCGAACTCGAAATTCGAGAGAATGATGTGAGAAGTCACACGGTGCACATTCACATCATCTTTCTCACTCTTACAGGTACTCTCGTCAGTTGTTCTGGTTGTCGCGCTTTCAACTAAACTAAACTTCACTGAAGGAAGCTTACTATGAGTAAAGTGGAGTTGAGTCAGAACATGAGAACAGGTGCTCATAGAATCAAAGGAGAGCAGAACTTGTACTTGGTCTTTTTCAATTGTTAGTTGTCTGTGTAAGACAACGAACGAACGAACTGTGAAGCAACCTGTGATCTTACAACCTTGATGTGCGATCCTTTGATCACGCTAGCGACAACAAAAACCACGATGACGCCATTAATTGCCGCCGTCGTTACAATAAAAGTGTTGCCTCTTGCAGCTGACAAGTAAGCCAGCCAGAGACACGTGATTGACGCAACAGCAAGAGAAACAGCTAATTCAAGAAAATTTCCTTTTTATCTGCTGCTGCTGCTGCTGCTGCTGCTTCTTGTGATCGGCAATTAAATGTGACCATCATACAATCAGACTCTAATAAGGCACACAATTCCAGCTTGCTCGGCATCAAACTTTTCTCGAGAAGAAGAAGATGTAGCTTTTTTTTAATTCTTGTTTTATTTTATTATTTGGTGACTTTAGACTCAAATTCTAGTCAAGCATCTCGATGCTCACCATTGACGTTTGCATCATGAACGCGATTGGTTTATTGCACTGACCTTTTCCTTGGTCGTTTGATTGAGCGCCAATGTTGCCAATGTTTGCGAGGCTTCTCTTTCTTTCTTTCCGTTCTCTTTTGACTGAGCTTGAGCGAAAGAAAGAGAGCAAGCAAGCTTCTTCTTCTTGATATTGCGTGGCGCACAATTGCGTCACCTCGTGAGTCTGTCTGTCAGTTTGTGAGCTTGTGAATTATGGTCAAAGCTGCTGTACTTGTTGCTTGTTCGTGTGATTGTCACCGAGTCATTAGCTTGCATACTTTGCTTGTAATGACTTTCGCTGCTCGTTTTCACTTGTGCACAATTTCATTTGCGGCGCTCACAAATGCTCGCAATTCCAAATGATAGCTAGCAATCTAGATATCACGAGGAATAAAATTCGTCCATTTGTTTGTCTGTCAGTGCATGGACAGACAGACACTCATTGGCATTGGAATTGGCATTGGCGATGACATTGGCGAAAATTCGAATTCGATCGAGAAGTCATAAACTTATTATTATTCATTTCGAGGCGCGATCAATGTCGATGTGCGTTCATCCTCTAGCTCGTCGTCGTCGTCGTCGTTGCTGTTGGGAACATTTAACGTTGTATTGGCCGTAAGCTACGAGCAACTAGCAATAAAAAAACAAAGCAGCTTTGTTAGCAACTAAACAGTCAAACTAAACTTGAGCTCGAGACTTACAGCTCGAAGTGAGCTGAAAACTGAGCTCAAAGCAGCAACAACAGGAAGCAGGCAATCGACAACATTACGCTCATTTGCTCGCAAATGAAATAAAACTCTGGCAACTTCTGTTGCTGTTGCTGTTGCTGTTGCTGTTGCTGTTGTTGTCGCCGCCACTGCCATCGCTGCTGTTGCTGCTGCACCTGCTGATTGCTAGCGATTATGAATTTGATTTGGAATTTTATTACGAGCAACAACCAGAGTCAGAATAGAAACCAAAAGAAGAAGAAGAAGAAGTCGTCGAATGATCTCTCTGTCTATTCGTTCAATATTCGTTCCAAGAGAATTTGAATGCACGAGCTTCGAGCACAACACATGTTGGCATTTGGTGTGTCTTTTGGTCGATGTTATTCACTTGCTACTTGCAACTTGCAAGTGATAGCGGCAGCAGCAGAGCTCACAGCTGCGAACGAGCAGAACAACTGAACAGACAAGATAGCAGAACAGAGAGCAAGGAGCAGAGGAGAAAACATGAGAGCAGAGTGAAAAAAGAAGGCACTCGTCGAATAAATATATTGTTGTTGGCTGCTTGACTAAACTAAACAGCGTGTCTAACAAGTGTAAGCACCAAGTTTGTTTGTGGCGCACCCGGAGCTCGTCGTGAGTGCAATGTTCGTCTCGTTGGTCAAGTGCGCGAGTCAAGCGAGAAGTGAGACAAGAAGCAAACAAGTGCAAGAAGAAGCTCATCTCCCATTTGTTGTTGCATCATCAAGCACCAGCACTAACACAACGTTGTGCTAGAGGCGATCAATGTCGAACGAAAACAAGCAGTCGATCTTCTCGCTCGCTCATTTGCTCATTCGTTGTTTGTTCGTGTTCATTGGCGATGCTGCTGGCACCTGAACTTGCACGCTTACACAAATTGATAGCTAGCATACGAGCTAGCGAGAACGATGATCGTCATGATAGTGGCAATGGCAGCAACAACGATAGTTAGTGGCAGTAGCAATGCACGAGTTCTGAGCGATGCAATTGAATCCGAATGAATGTTTGAATTGTGATGCCCGCATCCGAATTCAACGCTTGCCTGTCTGTCTGCTTGTTTCGGCTTCGACGCTTGTAACTTGCGACTTGCGACTTGCGACTCGCGACTTGCAACTTGCAACTTGTAACTTGTAACTCGCACATCTTTCAATTTTGTGCTTGCAAATCGACGGCGTTCTTCGAATGTTGAACGACACCGACGAGCTTTTTAGCGCAGAACAAAGAGACAACACTTGACTTGCAATTGCTTTCTTGCTTGCTGTCGCTTGCTCTTGCTGTTGCTTGCATTCATTGTGATCAATGCAAGCAATGAAAATGAATGCTCTCGCTATTGAAATGATAAGCCTTGAAGTGACAGCATTCGACAGCATCTGCAGCGACTAAGAATTGAAGCAAAGCTAAAAATTGAACTCAATTGGCGACAGATAAAATCAATAGCAGCAAGTGAATTTCGACCAAACTAGGAACGATAGTGCAAGTGAAATATTTGAATGACATCCAGAGTAGCAGTAAAGTTGAGTGAACAACGTGGCCGTTATTATGATTACTATTATCGATATTGCAATCTCTTGGATTGCAATTGAACTCACTTACTCACACAAACATTGAAAGTGTGTGTCGTTGCACCACAAACATTGATGACGGCGACGACGACGACGACACTCAGAGCAGTTCACAGCAACGATACACGATCTCTCAGTCGAGTTTAAGTTTAGCAGCCACGAGTTTGGAATTGTTTTCACTTGCTGTTTTTTTATTTCTATTTCTATTTCAGCATTGAACATTCTTTTCTCAAATGCGCTCGTTTGATTCGACTGCAACGCAACGCAACGCAACTCAAGGAAATGGCCTTCGATGACTACTCACAACTATCGCTGCTCGTTTCCTTGCTTTCTTGCTTCCTTGCTTGCTGATTTCGGTTTGCAGTCAAAGTTGCCGCAAAAAAATGTGTTTGAGTTCACGATGTACGGGCTCTCGTGCGACCCGATCCGATCCTATCATCAATTGCGTGCTGAACATTATTATTTTTGTCTTTAATCATTGAAATCATTGAAGACAACTCAACTTTAGTGCGAATAAACTTAAGCTCTTGTGCTGAACTTATGCTCAAGCTACTCTACAGTAGAAATGTATTGTCTTACTTGATCTCAAATGCGAACTCGAATTGAAATTGAAATTAAATTCAAGAATGCAATCTCAAATTCAAATTCAGATCACCAGAAAGCAGCGCCACCTGCTGGACAAGCTGTTGTCAGTGGACAATTTGATTGATAAAGATAGAAACGAAAAGATTAACTAACGGACGGCACAATAATCTGTCGTAATGTGCAAAATAGGCCAGTCTAGCGGCCACGAAAGCTCGAGAGCAACATTTGCACACACATGACGCTCTATTCATCAACAAAGGTTTTATTGTCGACGATTGTTCTGTTCTGTTCTGTTCTTTTCTGAGTTCTGATTCATTCTATTCCATTGTGTTCACGTTCACAGTTTCATAGGAAACACGCACAGCAGTCGGTTCGGTGCAACAGCAATTGCAATTGTTTGCTTGCTTCAAGTTGACTTTCGGCACACGAAAACGATAATTCCAAATAACAGTTAGTCAATCACTAGCTCTAGCGGTGCAGCTGACGATCGAGCTCGAGCTCTCAGCAGCAGACACGGCAACAGCAAACTAGCGCTCAAGTCAATCAAGTCAAATTCAGAGCAAATACTGCTAGCCGGCGACATGTGTCGCAATAGCAATAGAAATAGCAGCAGCTATAACATTAGCAACAGTGTCGAAGCATTAAGAGTAGAAATAGAGCAAACAAACAATGACAATAACAATAACATTGCTCGTTTGCCGTGTTCGATAACACTGATCAGCTTTAAGCTTGATTCTTACATAACAACAACAATAACAGTAACAACAACGACAACAGCAACAACATGGAGCAGCAGTCGTATGTCACTCGAAACGAACCGAATTGAACTCAGTTTGAGCATCGCGTCGTTGTAATGTCGCGAACGAGCACGCACATTGTCGACAAAGAGTATTAGAGAGAACACCAATCAATCGTGTGTGTGCGTGTGCGTGTGCGTGAGTGTGTCACAATTCGTTGGGTTTAACAGTCGAACGAACAGAGCGAGAGAGGAAGAAAGAGAACGAAGAAGCCTAACGATGTCATTGAGAACACCAATTGTTCTATGGCTTTGCATATCATCAGCTGACTTGCTCGTTTGTCGTGCCACACGGCACAAATAAAAAGGGTGTCGATTGATTACGCAGTGTGCTCTTGCCTGCCTGCCTGCTTGTGTGTCCTCTCACTGTCTGTCTTTAGTTTGGTCTCACATTGAAAGTATCAGCAACTGTCGCTCGCTTTCCTCCGTTGCGCCTGCAACTCCCCAACTAACAGATCGACCAATAACCTGAGGCGACTCGAGTTGTTATTCTTCGAAAGAATTTTGCACAAACTTGTTTCTGTCGTCACTTCCTCTCTTGTTAGTTCAATTGTCATCTTTGATTTGATGTCTTGTCTTTTGTTGTTGAAACGCCGACTAGAGTGGGCGTGACCACATCAATCCGAGTTTGTCTCAAGTTTGTATCAATTCATGAGATTCTACTCTCAATGGCTAGCTTGCCTCGACATGCGATTTGTCAACATGTTCAACATATCTATTGTGTGTATTTAGAGTCTGTTGTGTGGTGCAACATCACAATGATCGGAACAATAATGATCGATCCCAACAACACTGGTGGACAGCAACTTACAAGTGTTGTCACACCGAGAAATGGACCCATGGTGGGCGTCGACCTGCTGCTTCGTTTTATTGGAATTATTATCATCTTGGCATTTGACTCATTGCTAAGACATGAGACTTGATTACTGATGTATTGTTGGTGTGGATGTGTCCTAAATGTAAGCACTAGTTTGAACAGTCAGCCGTTAGCAAGTGCCGGACAGGAACTAACACGGCAGGATGCTATTTTCTCCAAGATTCATTTTTTCCTTCGAGATTAGAGAGGTACAGATTCAAAAGTCAAGTCGAGATTATAGTGCAATCGAGGGAAACTGCAAATTAAGTAATCAATATGATAAATTCACAGCTAGAATATTATTCATTGTTGCCTCTGATGATTGCAATATTGCAATCATCAGCCACAGCGACACAGTTTAGTTATGCACAAGCAATCACGTTGTCGACGACGAACAGTGCCAGTCACGAGTTACGTAAATTGTCAATGGCCAGCAATCAATTCGGTCTGGACGTGATCAGAGCATTGCACAAGAGCGAGCCACCCGACAAGGTGATTCTGTTTTGTCCCATTTGTTTGTCGTCCTCATTGACCATGTTAATGATGGGCTCGTCGCGTTACGACGTCGTCAGTGCGTTACGTCAAGCACTCTATCTGTGGCCAATGACACCGTTCGAAATCAACAAAGCCTATCAAGACATGTTTGATTATTTGAGTGTCAATTACGACACACGAGACAATAATTATAGTCGACAACGTATGACGGCGGCCATCAAACACGACGTCAACAACAACGGCTTTGACTTCTACAAGGTGAACGCGAAGCAACAATCATCGTTTGCATTGCCGTCTTTGATGAGACTTCGTGACTTCGAATCTCATCACGTGATCGTTAGCGCCGCCAGCAAGACGAGCAATTTTTCTCTGCCAAAATCAACAAAATTAGACAACCAACTTGCCAGTGCTAAATTATCGTCTACAAGTGAATTGATTGTGTTGAATAATATTTACATTCAACGCGGTCGAAATATCGACTACAACTATCACTTGATGTTGGCCAAATATTACAAAGCCGCACCACGTTATGTTGATTTTGTGTACAACAACGACGAAACGCGCCAGCATATCAACGCAATGATTGCCAGTCAAACTCAGAACAAAATAAGAAACATTTTAGCAAAAAGTCAGCATCAAATCAAGGCCACCATTGTTAGTGTGCTTCATTTTCGTGGCACACTTGACATTAATTTGCTTGCCACTTCCGGGGGCCGATACTCGCGACAGCAGCAACATTTCGCACACTTGGTTAATGGCACAACTTCAAAGCACAACAATAGCAGCAACGGCAACGGTAACAGCAACAGCAACAGAGTGTCACCTGCTGTCAATCCGTTAGTCAGCGCAATATCGCCGCCAATGATAACTAAAACGCCTATTCGTAGTCCATCATTAGTGCACTCGCACTCGCATTCGCATGATCAGCAACAGCAACAGCAGCAGCAGCAGCAACAACAACAACAACAACAACAGAGCAGTAAATTCATCAAAACACAGCCAGCAAAGCTCAAGTTTGGCGTTGACACTGAAATCAAAAGCAAAGTGGTCGAGATTCCGTTCAGCAATCACTTGGTGTCGCTGGTCGTGGTGGCGCCAGAACGCGGCCAATCGATATCTGCAGTGCTGAGCAAACTCAACAATGGCCAATATTTAAATCAAATTGTGCAATCGTTGCAAGTGACAACACTGTCACTACAAATACCGATTGTGAAATTTGACGGCCAACGAACGAACGTGAGAAAGGCCGTACAAGAGCTCGGCCTGAACAACGTGTTCTTTGATGACCGAGTACCCATCGAACGTGATCCCGATTACGTTCAAGAGACCGGTCTCAATGCCATGATGTCGCCCGACGACATTGTGCACGAATCGTCCATCGATATCGGAATGCTAAGGCCTGACATAATTGCTCCGTCGAGTGGCGAAGATCGTCTCAAAGTGGGCTATTCAAGCAAAATCCCTTACAGCAATCAGCAATCTGATGGTCGCGATCAATCTGTTATGTCAGGTGTCAAGCGTCAAACTGGCGAACAATTGTATAAAAATCAAACAATTAGCAGCAACAGCAGTAGACGAAAGGGTCGACAACTAGCAGGACAACAACAACAGGACGCGCTTGTCATGCAATTAGACGGACCGTTCATGTATTTCGTCATTGACAACATCAACGGACTCATTTTGACCATGGGCAGAGTGTGTTGATTGCACTCACACACTCTGCCAGCTGTTCACATCTAATAGCGCAACAGAGAGAATCACATTTAACTAATATTTAAGAGAATTTGATGAGAATAGAATTTTGTGGGGCTAACTCACTTATTTGTTTTGTTCGCGTCGAATTGTCTTCGCGAATTGATCGAATATTACACGAGCTTGCATATCATTAGCTGATTTTCGCACGTTCGGTTTCTCGCGATCGCCAATTGCAAAATATCGTCAATTGATCATGTTTTGCTGGCTTCCGTTTAAGAGTGTGTGTGTGTTGTAGCGTGCTAGACATTGCCAATAGGTTAGAGTAATAACTTCAATCGGTAATAACGATTCTTACACTAGTATATAAACTTGTAACATATAAGAACCTCAATTAAGAATAAACATCACATTACACTACGAGTTCAGTGAGTGCACATCACTAAACCAACACAGTGCGTGTGTGTACCTCATTTATTCTGACACGTACACCTCCTCACACCCACACACAACCTGTGATCGTTGAACAACAACAGCGATTAGCACGAGCAACCTCGTCAGTTGTAGCCTGCACGCAACGCCATGCAACGAATCGAAATGGCCTCAGGCGTCTAATTAGCGCTTCGGTGGCCACCGCTGTTCCACTTGTTTTGGCCTCGAATGTTGTTATGACCAGGGTGCGGAATTTTATATGAAATTTTGAGGCAATTTTTGTTTTGATTCTTGTGAATTCAGAGTCAAATCTTGCTGTGAGTGTAATATATATATTACATACCTTGCACAATTATGAAGAGTGATGATACACCGAATTTCACCCTTAATCTGTCGCAACCAGTGTGTTATAGCACGGTCTTACAGAGGGTCGCACAAGAGGTACGATAGATACGAAGGTATCCGACGACGTCGCGGCGCGTGTCCAGTCAAAAAACAACATAGTTATAGGTGATATGTTGTCAACTTGATGATGATGTGATTCAAAATCT
>JAIFTH010000574.1:0-22296 GCA_019968535.1 Fragariocoptes setiger | reverse complement strand
CCCGTTGACTTCTATGGCAAGCATATCATTTTTACTGGGACATAGGGGATGGCTAGGTGCGTTCGCTGGGCGAACGCAAGTCTTATTTCACTAATCGTTTTCTCTTTTTCTCTTTCGTTCTCTCTCTCTCTCTCTTTCTCTTTCTCTCTAAAATCCTCAGGTAAGTTAATTTCTTTTTCAGGTTCCCCATCCCCCTCAAAAAAAGAAAGCCTGGCCCCCTAGAGAAACTTTGGTAGAAAAAAATTTGGTGGTTGACGCACGTACACAGACACGGAACCGAAGAAGAATACACACGCACATACAAGTCATCACTGGAGAGACACAGCAAAGCCAACTCCGGTCGATATTGGTGGAAACGCACGCACGCACTCATGCACGCACACACTCAGGCGCCTTGCCGCTGCAGGGCACACACGCACGCAAACCCGCACGCACACAGGCACAGGCAGGCAGGCAAGCACAAGCACAGCGCAATAATTGCCCTGTGCTTATTACGGGGCAAGTTCCTTTTTTGTTCGTTTTTGTTCATTTGTCGTTAGTTTTAGTTCTCGATTGGTTCGTTTTGGTTCTCGATTGAATATTAACTTGGATTGTTTCTCTTCCATTCGTTTCTTTTTTCTAGATGTCTCGATTCTCAAACCAGATACGTTCACAGATGGTAATCCTGTTCCCTGGTTACAAAATGAAGATGGATGGAGCGTCTTCACATCGTGTCGCTCTTGAGGTTGTCGATAGAATTTATGATAAATTCGGCCAGAGGGTTAGGTACCATACCGTGATCGATACTTTCAATCGCTTTGAGACAACCTATACAATTGAAGATCGTAAGCGTGGTGCTAAGAAAACACCGGAAGATCAGAAGAAGGCTGTCATCGATCTGGCTGAGTCCAACCCTACGGCTTCGACTAGTTTCTTAGGACAGCAGTTAGATCTTAGCCGTGAAACTTGTCGGAAGATTCTTCGCCGAGATGGTATTAAATTCTACAAACCTCAAAAAGTGCAGAAGTTGTTTCCTGATGATCTTCATCGACGATTCTATTTTTGTATGGCTATACGGTCGAAGATGAGATTAGATGATAAGTTTCAATATAAGATTTGTTTCACTGACGAGTGCTGGTTCCATCTTGGTAACTTTGGGAATCACCAAAATACACGGTATATGATGCGTGAGAAACCGTCACATTTCCATGTTGAGTATCAGCAGAGGCCAGCCCGTTTGAATGCATTCGCTGTCATGACGGTGGAAAGGATATTCGGTCTTTACTTCATTGAAACTGCTGCTGGCACTCCTGCTAGTGTGAATCAAGAGAGTTACGTTGCGATGCTGAGAGACTGAGTCTTCCCCTGACATGATTGCGCATTATGGGACTGATCGGTTCAATGAACTTTGGTGACAGCAGGATGGTGCGAGTGCTCATGCTGCTCGTGGCACAATGAACTTTGAGGGAAGTTTCCGGATCGAATCATTTCGCGATGCACTCGTGTTGAAGATGGCTTTTTATGGCCAGCCAGATCATCCGATCTTAACATGTGTGATTTTTATCTTTGGGGAACTCTTAAGTCTCGAATTATAAAGCCCAATTTCAACATGAATATCGAAGAGTTCTGCCGGACGTTGATTCAGGAAATTGGCATGATTTCTAGTAATATCTCCCTCTCTCGACAAAGATAAATGACATATATCAGAGAAAAAAAACAAGATTGGACAAAAAGAATCAGGAACAAAAAAGAATCTCACGATGAAGAAAACTCAGCTTCTGGAATGTTCTCAAAATGAGCCAACACAAAGATTCTCATGTCAAAACATCATTGCGCAATAATAGATAAGAATCTCATGCTTCTCTTCATCATGCCTTTTGTTTCATAAATCAATCTCCCGAGCTCTTAAGTTAATACGATTCCGCTCGCGGTCTGTGAGGCAGAGTCATTAAAGCTGGAATGAATATTGTACGAGTGTAAATTAAAATCAAATCAAAATAGTCAATGTTGTTCTGCAGCATGGAGTCATTGCAACGTGTTCATTGTGACAGGTAACAACATGTGACGAATGTGTGTTAATCGTTAAACATTGGCGGTTAATCAAATCGAATTGAAATGTTACAATGCACTCGCTAACTTGCTCACAGCTCTTAGCTCGATAATGACAAGCTATGCTCAAGTTATCATCTTGATCGATACAATGTGTGAACGCTATCCGAAGTAGTTGTATTTTGTTGCTTTAGTCTCAAGTTTTAGTGTTTTAGTTATCGTAATAATGGTGATGGTTGTTAATGTGAAACATCCTGTGTTTTAATCTCAACACAAGGAGAAGAGGAACAACAGCAGCAGCAACAGTGTCAAGAATAGCATTCGTTATTATTGTTGTTGTCTTTGTGGCAGCAACACGCACGACTACGTACAAAATGCTGGCACTTTCGTCGTATTAGACGATTACAGAATGCCAGCAATCTCTGACTTTATTGGGCGACGACGGGCAAGTGTCTATGGGAATATTTTCTCTCGATGTTTGATTATGACGGGTAATTTATAATTTAGCCATTGCACGATGCACGATGCTTGTGCGATGACGAAAATGAATGAATGAATGAAGGAAGGAATGGCGAGGCATATCAGCACGCGCTTCGCGCCACAGACAACACATTACGGCAAGCCCGACGGATTAGCGTAGGCAAACTGATCGATCTCCCATTAGGTTGTTCATTGGGAAGACTGAGAGGAAAGAAAAAACTTGTCATTTTGACGTAGCTCTTTCTTTCTAATTCGACGTAGCTTTCTTATCATGCTAAGCATACTTGGAGCACTTTAAAAGCGTCACTCTAAAAAAGCTCGAGAATACGGATAGACGGGAAATCAGCTAATGTTGTTGCGTTGTGTTGTGCGACAAAGACAAGCAGCGCAAGTGGCAGCAGCATTAATTATGGCAAAACACCGAGCACAAGATCAAGTTTTGTAGCTGTAGCTGTAGTTGTAGCCGTAGTTTTATTATTATTATTATTATTATTATGGCAAATAATCTAATGGCAAATCAAAACGAATCAATGTGAATCATTCACTCTGTTGTGCTGTGTTCTGGTGTACCACACAGCACGCCATTGCTGATTTCATCTGACCTCACCTGTTCTCTCATTCTTTACTTTATCGAGCCAGACAAATTCAAAGTCAGTTCGCGTTGTTCGTTCGTCTTTAGCTTTCTCTGGCTGGCTGCTAGCTGTTGACTGTTGGCTGTTACTCGTTCATTGTACACCCGCCCCCCCCCCATGTCCTGCCCACTTAATGTTGTTCGTTTTGTTTCCAGCAATAGCAACAGCAACAGCAAAAAGAATAGGAATAGCAATGGCAATGTGTCGTCTCAAATACTCTGTATTGCATGTTGCATTGAGTGAGTTACATTCTGCGACTGCGTAGATGGCGCTGATCTTGGTTTGAGCTTTAGCTTTAGCCATTAGCGCGCGCGCGAACGAGCGAGCGTCTAGCTCTTTTAGTAACTTGCTTGCGAGCTCTTTTTGCTTTGATAGCTTGCCAGACAGCTCGCTAGTCAATAGTCCATGAAAGAAACGCTTTGGGACAACGAGCAGTATCCAGTTTTTATTCTTCTTCTTCACTGTCAATCTATGAGCTAACTATTTCATTCATGTGAACTTAACAAAGCTAACTAACTTCTGCGAAAGCAGCGTCGACTGAGAACAAGTGCACGAGCTGACAAGCAAGAGTTACAGTATCAAGCCAAAAGTAAGAACGAGAAACGAATCCCAGCAAGAAATACCCAGCCCACGTGATATGATACGCATACGAAGCAAAGCATAGATATTTATCATACACAATAATCTTGTATAGAGATTGATAGGCTTATGCAGGAGAAGTAGAAGAAGAAGCAACGCAAGCTAATTAACTGCATTCGCATCATCACATTGAGTGTCAAATACTGCGATAGTAAGCTAGCGTCGATAGTGTCATGGCGCACGTTGCTAAGTTTTCAGCAAAAGAAAGTTCAGCAATTTTTGTTCGGAATTTTGCATTGCAGGCTACAACGAAAGCGACATAGACAGGTGTCAGCTTGTCATAATCTCACACACACACACACACACACACACATGTGCGGCACGCATTGGCCACATCGTATTGGACACATGCACATGAAGCTGAGGCAGCAGCAGCACACACACACACACACACGTGAATTTACTACGTGAGAAAAAGAGTTCATATCAAACTTGGAGTTTTTCCCAGCACGACAACTCTCGAATACGAGTGACCCAACAAGAATAGCAGGGCAATTACTTACCCTCTCTAATTGTCACAGTGGCTGGTTTGACATATCACGTCACGTCATGTGGTTTCATCATTGTCAGAATATCTAGCAATAGCAATTGCAAGCAAAGGAGTTTAACTTAAAATCCAACACTAGCGCGTTGAGCGAAGAAATTGTCGAAGTAATTTTTATAATATAATTATTATTATTATTACTAATTAAATTTATTGAAATAAGTTAAAAATTGCTAGGAATCAAAGCTCAAGTTTAAGTGAGAATCTCAAGGCATCGAGGCGTCAGCTTACCATTTGATAAGTATTGCGTTTATGCACGTCCACCTGTTGCAGCAGCAGCAGCATTAGTATCAACAGCATCAGTATATCAAACAACAACAACAACAATAGCGGCAACAGATATTAAAGCGAGCAACGAGCATTATCATGGCAGTGTCATTAACCAAATATCGTTCGGTGCGTGATCCGGACGATCCGCTTGCCGGACACACAAATCCGGCCTTCGTTGTCGGCAACACCAATGACGACACTATTAACGATGATAATCACATACGCATATGCGTGGAATCGCCCAATCTGAGCAACAACAATGATTCGCTAGAATTGTCGCCTCTGTCGAACGAACCGCAGCAACGTCCACAACAACAAGTGGTGTCGACAACAGCCAATAGTGATAATAGCACAACCACGACAACTAGCGTATCACATCAGAGACATCGAGCACCACAACAACAACGGCAGCGGCAGCAGCAACAACAACAACATCAGCATCAACAATTATCGCCCGGCAGCCAAGACAGCGGTGTTACGTGCGAACAGCAACAGGTGATAGTGTTCGGCACTTCGTCGTCGCCCGAATCGTCGTCACAATGCTCACCGGCAGCGTCGTCCCGCTCGTTGTCGGCCGCCAGCTCAAAATTAAGCTCAACTTCCAAGTCGTCCACGCTGTCGTCTGCATTTCTTCATCGGCACGGACCGGCACTCGAGTCCGTCACCGACGACATTGATCCCTCGTCTTATAGTCCGATTGCACGTCAGGCGCGTCATTTAGACAACAACACTCAGCAACAACAATCCCTGACACCTTTTGGCTCAGGTGTCGAGCTCAAATCACACAAACAGCACGCATTACTCAGCAACAACAACAACAACGAACAATCGACCACGGCCAATAGTAACAGTGGACGTGGCAGTGTCATAACGAGCGCCACAGACGATCAAAGCACAACCAACGGAGGTCATTTCGAAATTCGATGGTCCAATCTCAATTATCAAGTCGAACCGAAATGGTATGCCAAATTAACGGGCGGTAGCTCTAACAACACAACAACACAACAATCATCAATATCCAACACAACATTCAGTGCTCAGCACAACAAGCAACAACAAGCAACCAACAGCAACAACAAGCTCATTCTCAACAATCTCAACGGCAGCGTTAAATCGGGCCAAGTCACTGCGATTCTGGGCCCGAGTGGTGCCGGCAAAACGTCACTGCTCGGATGTTTGACAGGCAAAAACAAGGCCGGCGTCTCAGGTACCATTCAAGTGATTGGCGGCGCTCAAAACAAACCGCTAGCCGTTTGCACGATACCTCAAAAAGGTAAGCTAATCGATCACATCGAGACAAACACATCTGCATTGACAACAATCAGGTGTTGTTGACAATATTTTGTCCTCAACCTTTTCGACACAAACATGTGGAAACCCCGATCCGCACAATCAGCGTAACTAATAGATTACAGCGTAAAGTTACAGCCACAATGAATCACCCAAAAGCTACATTCATTGCATCAAAAGCTTACTCTCGTGCTTTTCTTGCATGTTGTTGCGAGCAACAGCAATGCAGGCAAAGTTTTCGGTTTGTTCGCGCTTTTACATGTCCTCAGTTTGCAGATGCCGCCCTTACTTACATTGAACAAATGCCAAAACTAGACGCACGCCAGGTCAGTTTGAGTTTGAGACCTTGAAGGCTAAGCCCGACGCGAGAAGACACTTGTTGTCGTACTCAAACTCAACGCTAAACCTAGACCCAAAGATAACAATACTTTGGAAATAATATCAACTCGAGCGCGCTCTAGTGGACCATTTTTGCCACCGCGCGCACCTGTAGTCGTGCAAACACATTACACTGGCATTTAGTTTATTTTAGAGCTCGCAACTAGACTCAAATCAAAGTTTACCTGTTCAACTTGAACTGCCTCTGTGTTAGTTTTCAGTTGAAAAAACAAACTTGACTTATCTAGGCGCATACACACACGCACACACACTCACACGCACGAGAATCTAGACACGCATTCAGGCAAACACGCACACAAGCACATTTTTGTCTACGCTTACATACAATGTTTATGTTTTATTTCTTTTTCTATTTGTATTTCTAGAGCACGTGAACATAGATTGTCCAATATGAACCACAGCAGCAACAACAACAACTAAAGAGAGAAACAAGTTCTTGTCTTGGCAACGACGACTACGACTACGACGACGACGATGACGATGACGATGACGACTATAGCAACACTAAAGCTATGTTTAGTTGTTCATCGATTGATCTCAAGCTTCAATTGAGCACTCAAATATGGCCGTCGTTATTGCTGTTGCGTGCGCTTTGCTTGGATGATTTCCCGATTTGCCAATTGACTCGATTGAGTCTGTCGCTTACAAGTCGCTGTCAGTTAGTGGCAAAACAAAACGAGCAACTTGTAGTTGTTGTAGTTGTTGTTGTTGTTGCTGTTGCTGCTGATGTCATTATCATTATCATTGCAATTGGTGACTCATTCACTCGGCAAGTCGTTCACTGAATCATTCATTTATCAATAGCAATAGCAACACTAACTGTAGCTACAGTTGGATTAGTAGTTGAGATAATTGAAAATGTCTCTCTTTACGCACAATGAAGTCTATGTTTGTTTAATCTCAATCTGATGCTTGTGGTAAAAAGTGACGCCATGTGCGGATTGCGAATTGCGGATAGCGGACAGCGAACCGTTAATTGAGACGCTTGATCACTGAGATCGCACACAGAGTGAATGCTCTCATTAGTAGCTGCCGGCGCTTGCAGTTCATTCACACTCAATTGTGCATGTCTCAATAACGGTACCTTTTGTTGTGCTTTCCTAACTAACGGCCTCTACTATCCACAACGATTTCGCATTGCACGTTATTGCATTGCGTTCCCATATCAAGATGAGTGTGTGTGACGTTCGAATTTTGTTTGTCAGTGACATATTTGTCTGTTACAAGTGATAGTGAACATTTTAGCTAACATCTTTACTTATAATACTTGTATCAAAGATAATAATTCTATATCAATATGAACAGCTAGAGAAAAAAATGAATTGCCATCATAAATTTAATGGCAGCACTTCGATCGATCACCGTTTATTTCTATGAAGATGAGCATGAATGAAGCGATTATAGTTGAATATTGCGTCATTTGTTACATTGACGGTAATTGCGTTGCTGGCCTGAAACGATTAAATTCTCAAATTCAATTGAATTCGAGAATATAGATTATAATTGAGACCCAAAGTTTTTGTTATTCCTACTGTTCTTACTATCACAATTTTCCCACTCTTCGATAATTAATTCTTATGATCATAACTCAAGAATTCATAAACTAATCATGTTGTTAACAATTTGACCCTTTACTCAATTCTACCCTTGTAACGGTTACCACGAAAACCGGCAATCAATTTGATTTATTGATGATACGGCAGACTATTTGTTGAATCAACTAACAGTGAGAGAAAATCTATGGTTTGCCTCGCGGCTCAAGAATCCCGAAGACGGTTTCGACCATGACTCAAACATCCAGCGTGTAAGTAACGATGACAATCTCCGATTCCTGATCTCATGGATGCTGTTATTGTTGTTGTTGTTGTTGTCAATGTCCGAACTATGTGTGCGCATTTATTATCACATTAACTGATCAGCACACTGATGTTATCGTATATCTGGGCATTTGTTGCCCGCTGCCCATCCAGCATACTAGACAGGCAGCTAGACAGCAAAATAGCGCTCGACAGAGGGTTGTAAATTTGTCGCTGACGGTCGCCGACAGTCTAGATACTCGACAAGCACCTGTGCCTGGCTGCCCGCCAAGTCAGATGCTCAAGGTCACCGCTGCGCTGTATCTTGATGTTGTTGCTGCTTCTGCATACATGTGTGACCTCTCTATGACGATGTTCGCGCGTCAGTTGAGTTATGGTTAAAGTTTAAAGAGATATTTTCATTCTATACTTTATTAGAAATTAGAAATTAGTTTCATATTAGAATGGATCCACAATCGGTTAGCTAACGGCCAGAGGCAAATGCTATGGCTGTCAGTAGCAACACCAAACATGTTGTTGTCGTCATTATTGTTGACTGCACTAATGTAAATGGCAACAACTTCTTTCAGCTACAACGATGGGCACATGTAATGTAATGTAACTTAACGTACAAGTTAACGTACTATAACATAATGTTATGATAATGTTGAATTGTGAATTGAGAATGAATGAAATTGTAATTCTCAACACATTCGCTAACGATCAGCATGATGTCTGGCCGCAGCTTACTCGAGTAGTCGCTAGTTAGCGAGTGGATACAATAGCCAGCTGGTGTGTCGATACGATGGCCATCTCAACACATCGCTCTAAACGAAAACGAACAAAATGAATGAACAAGTGACAACAGCAATAATTGTACACTAAACCAATAGTGGATGGCCAAAAGTTGTGTGAACGGCGTGAACCGGTTGACCTTCTAGCTTGATGTCGTCTGAATACTCGACGTCGTGCAACGCGTGTCCATAATTGTGTTATATAATCGATTCCGGCACGTCTAGCGCTTTGTGTGTCTAGCGCTATCTCAGCTAATATTAATAGCATTCAACAACAGGTGAACATTACGTAATGGTTTTTCTCTAGAGAGTTTCTTCTATTTCTAGTCACTTACTGTCTCGCTCGCTCAGTACTTAATTAATGTCATTGAAGAGAGAAAGTGTAAAAATATCATTGATAACGACACATTTTCGTTCTCCCTTCATGTGCTTTACTTTTGATTTCTTTGCTTAAACATTCGTGTTTGGTCCCAATTGAAGCGTGCTTTTCGTTAATTTTGAATACAACAACAACATTAATTGATGTTAAACATAAACAACATTAATGATGACAAGTGAATGAATATTTCTGTCCCTGACTGAGTGGTCAATGTGTAAAGTGAGCCCTAATGATATGAGTTGCTTTCGAACTCAAACATTGCTCATAGAAATAGCCTCTCGCAGTCTAGTTTGTTAAAGCAGGGATGTAAAAAATCAAAGTTCATGGGTGCGTAGGCTGACCTGAGTCTCTTTAGAATACCTATTTTGAAAGTTGTCCCAAAAGTTATTTGCTCGATCAGGTTATATGAATTGAAAAGAGGGGTTGGAACAAAATATAAATAATAAAAAAGCATGAATGAAAGGAAAAAGCAATAAAGGTATCAACAACAATAACAATAGCGGGCAATAGCAACAACGGCAACGCAATGAGCGTCACATGAATCATCGAGCCTATTGACAGGGTCATGGTCAATTACCGGACATGGGCCGAACCGAAATAGCATTGAGCAACGAACAACAATGACTAACTTTTTCATCAACTTTTTTTTCTTACTTTTCACTTTTCACATTTCACAAATAAACACTCATCATATCGACATTATGGTAACTTGATGCGATGTCAACTGCCAACTGCCGATACCAACTGTTACAACCTGGACAACAATGCTGTCGCGATGGCGAAAAACAATGTTCTCGACAACAACTGATAAAAACTGACCAACTGACTGACTGGTAAAAATGCATTGACTAACAAATAACAATACAAACAATGCGCACAAACGAAACAGGTGCTGGATTTGCTCAAATTACAAACTTGCGTTGATACGCGTATCAGTAAAATATCAGGCGGCCAGTATAAGCGAGTGTCGATTGCGCAAGAGCTATTGTCAAATCCTGACATTCTGATATTAGACGAGCCAACGTCAGGCTTGGACTCGCTGACATGCTATCGCACTGTGATGGTGTTGCGCGATCTGGCCGAGCTGTCACCCAATCCGATGGCCATCATTGTGACCATACATCAGCCGCAACGCGAAGTGTACGATCTGTTTCATCATGTCTACATTCTGGCCGTCGGTGGTCAGGCTATTTATGAGGGCTCGCCCGCCAACTCCATCAAGACGATCAACGAATGCAGCGGCGGTCATTTGCAATACGACGCCAGCCAATACAATCCGGCGTCGTATTTCGTTGAGATTGCGAGCGCCGAATTCGGGGCCAAACCAATCGAGTGCCTGGTCGAGAATCAATTGCGTGAATTTCGTGCACGCACCCAAGCGCTCGACAACCAGTGGTTGTTGATGGCCGCCGAGGGCCACACGCCGCCGTCAAGCGGCCAGCTGGCGCGCAAATCACGCAATAGCCCCATGTTGGCGCGTTTCAAATCGTCGCTGGGCCTCAGTGTGGATCCATCTTCGAACAGTCACAATCATGGAGTTCTGGTTGGATTGGCCGACAATGTGATGGCGGCCTCAAATCTGACACTCACACCTGACAGCATTGGCAGTGGTAGCGGCAAGAAGCAACAATATCAAGTCTCACGTATCGATTTGAGCGGCGCATCGTCGGGCGCATCATCAACGTCGTCCACGTCCAATAATCTTGGCGATTTTTTCATCGACAAAAGATTGCAGGCGCACAAACACAATCATAATGGTCACTTTTTGCGCCACAGTCATTTGTTGACCAAACGCAGTTGGTTGTGTTTGTGCAAAGATCCCATGCTCACAACGTTGCGTTTCTCTGCTCACATCATTGTGCCACTATTGATCACATTAGTGTACGGCGATCGTATCGGCAAACCGAACGGTTGTCCGCTATACGAGAGTGATATTGATCTAATCAAGTATGCGAAAATAGGCGCCGACAGTATGATCGAGAAGCAGGACGAACTACGCACGTGCTTCGAGAATGTTGGCCTCTACTTCTTATCAGTGTATGCGTTCACATTTAGTACGATGTGCTTGACATCACTTTCGTTCCCACTCAATATGCATGTGTTACGTAAGTTTCTCATAACCAATCGTTATATTGTTGTTGTCGTTGCTGTGTGCATGTGTTAAATGGAAAACTTTGTGTGCGTGATCATTTGCCTGACATAACATTCTTTCTTCACGTTTCTCGCATTCTCTTCATTCACGTGACACAGTCAAAGAGGTACGCAATGGCTGGTACTCAATACCAACATACTTTATCGGCAAATCGTTGGCCGATTTTCCCCTCGAATTCATATTGCCCGTAGTCACACTGATGATAACTTATCCGCTCACCGGACAACCGAGCAGTTACTTGGAGTGGCGTTTTATCACGGCCACCTTGGTGTTTGTTATCACATCGTTGATAGCTCAAACTCAAGGTCTCATATTTGGTGCACTATTTATGAACGCAATGCAAGCAGCTGTGTTCGTGGCACCCGTATCCACCACACCACTAATTTTGCTCAGCGGCTTCCTTATACGCATCTACCAAATGCCAAAATATTTGCAAATCATGTCATTGTTCAGTTACTTTCGATATGCTATCGAAAGTTTGGCCATCATACGGTATGGATTTGGTATTTGTGATTGTGATCCCACTGTCGTCACCGGTAAGCCGGTCACTTCTAGCGGTGTGCCCGATCAATTGCGCACAATGACCAATTATTGGCTCAGCACGTTCGAGTCGCCAACCGCTGGGTCACTCGAAGTCGGCGGTGGTGAAGATTTCGATGCCAATGGTGCTCTCAATTACACGGCGCTCGAAACAACAACAGTGGCCGCAACGGGCGGCCTCAACGGCAGTGCACCGCCCGTTGATTTTTTCCAAGATCTAACCAATTTATTGGCCCGTGCCAACAGTTTTGGTTACAACATCACCACATGCGAAGATTACAAGCCTATAGCCATGTACGACTTTCGCCTAGAAGACAATCAATTGTTCGTGTGGCTTGGTGCACTTGTGGCGACGTTGGTATTTTTCAAGATTGTCAATTATTATGTTGTCAAGTACAGTGTCAAATTCAGATTGTGATTAATTTAGTGTTCATTTATTCGTATTAAACCAAGCTCTTGATTGTGTTAGAGAGCTTACTCGCAACTATTCCTTATTCTCGTCACCATCGATAGTTTGAATAACTATCGGTGGTCAATCAAGGAAATATACGGGACGTGATGATTACACGTTTTTACATATGACGGGGATCTTATTTTCTATACCGACAATTTACAGCCGTCTTAGCTGCAACGCCTCCAAGCACCTCTGAAAAATTTGCTCTCAATGAAGTATTAAGAGAGACAGTCTGGAAATAACAATCGATGTAATGACATCAAGATGAACAAGTGAATCACTCTAGTTTATTACAAGTAGATCAACCAGGAGATTCAGCTTGTATTTCTAATAGATATCTGAACACAAAATCAATCCAATATGGATTATAAATCCATAAAAAGTATATATTTTGAATCATTTTTATTCCCTTAATCCGAACAGGAATCTAAATAGAAGTCCCTCAATTATTATAATTTAAATCAATAAAATTAAATTGCACGTTTACTAGTGTCAATGGCTCGCAAACCGTACCATGATGATAGATTCCACATAGAGGGAGTGACGAAATTAGTGTAAAGCCAGTATTGTATACCGTGGCTCCAATAACCTGTGGTAACATTTGCTCGTCCAATAGTGGCTATTGCAGCCTTGGCAAATGTGTTACTGTCGGGTGTGATGAAGGATGAGGTTCGTAACACTTTGCTCCAGCTCACCATTTTGGTGGCAATGTAAGACGGCATCAGCGTTTGTACTTCGATACCCTGATCAGCATATTCATACTCTAACGATCGACTGAATGATTCGACGAACGTTTTCGAAGCCGAGTAAACGCCCATGCCGGGCATCGGATACAGTGCCGATATTGAGGACATGTTGATGATGAGACCTCGTTTGCGTTGACACATGCCGGGTAACACGCAACGTGTCACCATAAGTACACCGGCCATGTTGACACTACAATGTTGCCATATCGAAGATTCCGGTTGATTCATGAAGCGATTCGGTGACGGCAACATTACGCCGGCGTTGTTTAACAATATACCAATATCACGATCCATACCTTTGATTTGAGCTGCAATTTCTTTGTAAGTTCCTGATGTGGCCGTTGACAAATCGGCACATACTAATAATATCTTGTCGGCCGGCAACAAAGGTTTGAGCTCATTTTTGACATTGTCAAGCTTCTCCTGGTTGCGTCCGAGCAATATCAACGGATGGCCACGTTTGGCGAATTCGCGTGCGTAGCCCAGACCAACGCCGTCGGTGGCTCCTGTTATCATGACCCATTCGCCGTAACGCTTTTTTAAATCAATTGACCATAAACGAGCCCAAACATGTACGCGCAAACCTGACAATAGTGTGAGTATGAATGAGAGGCATCTTTTTGAGAACCACAAAAATCCGATTAATGTCCAAGTGTCGACGAGAAATTTGAGGTCCGGATCGATTTGTCGGACGAGGCCAAATAGGTAACCCATGACTGCCCAGTTGTGTCTCATACGTTGTGGAATCAACTGCATCCTTAAATACTGGTGCCGTTGCCGCTGCCACTTGTGCTGCAGCTATAAAATATAATAATAATACTGTGTGCGGGCAGGGGAAATGTTAAATCTATTGTTCTTTTTTCTGTTGTTGCTGTCGGCTCTCAACAACTACGTCTTAAGAACAACAAAACAACAACAGACGGCAAATTGCGCTCTACCGTCACGCGAGCCAGGGAACGAACGAAAGTGCACGACAAACGAACGAATGATTGAACGACAAGAGCCTAGTCTGACAACTCGACGTCAATGTGCGCACACAGCGAACATTCGATAGCGAACGATTGCGTTGGACGTTCAATGTGTCGCTTTGCGTGCAGTTGGCTGCGCCTTTCACATGCACACGCACACGGGTCTGGCACTGTCTTTCTTTAGACGGATATGAGTTCGGTCAGTGTGCAATTCTAACCAGACTAACTGGATGCAAAAACATGATTGCTAAAATACAAGAAACAACATTTCACTTCATGTCCAGGGCTAATGTACGCCATCTAAGCAAGAACATTGAAGATGCAAAAAGTGTTTTCAGGTGTTTCTTGTTACGCATACAACTAGTTGAACGACACCATCGAGAGTAATTATGCACTACATTGGCCACTACCAGGTAAGACGTAGCTAGCTAGCTAAACGAAGCAAACGTCTCAAGTGAGTTTTTCGCTCCTGAGTGATAGTAATTAGAATGCGCGGAATTTAAAAAACACTTTCCTTTAGAGTAATGACATGTCTGTCTCAAAGTCTTATAGAACTATATAGTCTTATAAAACTTTATCAGTTCTATTCTGACAATCAATAAGTTCATTTTACAATCAACGACAACTTTAGCAACAACAAGAACAACAATTAAAATTAAATGTCACCTGTTAACGAAGCATGTGTGAGTATTGTTGTCATTACTATTATTGAACATAGTCCATGCTCAATGGTCCGACGATGGACTTTATTGTTGACTATAAGTTTATAAATTTGTGAATGAAAACATGCAACAACAATAACTATTTAGCCAGCTATCGGCTAACCATTTAGCTTTGGCTATAACAGCTAGTTTACATAGATTGTATATGTGTGTGTGTGTGACTGTGACTGTGACTGTGACTGTGTACATTGGCATGCATCCGTTGCTGTACTAAACTACTATACAGAAAACTAAATTATTTATATACACACTAGATATATTTATCGAGTGTTTGCGTTTGTGTTTGAGGTCACCTGGAATTGCGACAATTCTCGACTTCTTCAACATATTTGTAGGACAATTGATCGGCCGAATCGGCCAATTGGTGCAGCATATTGTGCAAACTATGCAGGTGATATCGGAACGTTGATAATAACATTGAGCCGGCTTGATCATCGTCGGTGCTGGCTGACACTGACGAGCTGGTACTGGTGCTCTGGCTAGTGCTAGTAGTTGTACTAGAGGCTGCCGAATCGTCCGAACGATCCGAATCGCGTAACATCAACACAGAATGATGATGATTGTGATGATTCAAATGTGTCAGATTCTGTGACGAGGACGTGGATTGAGTAGTTGAACAATGTAGTGAAGGACTGTGTGTGAGTTGCTGAAGCGCAGGATGAAGAAGTTGTGGATGAGGTGGATATAAATGATATTGCTGTTGCTGATGATGATGATGTTTTACAATGGGCTTTTGATATGCCAACAAATCAAGGCCAAGGCTAGCGTTGAGAATCGTGGGACCCCACAGGAGTTCCTTTTTGACGTCCTTGAGCATATGATACAGTTCGTGCGGACACGTTGTTGTTGGGGATAATGATGATGATGACAAAGGTGATTGAGCAAGCGGCGAGAAGGCCGGCGATAGTAAACTGCTAGACGCGTCACTAGAGACACTCGAGAATGCGGGCGACGGCGCGTACGATGGCGGCGGTGACGATCGTGACGAATGATTGTTTTTCAAACGCGCGCACCTGTGTCGATTAAGCGTCGATGAAACCGCCGACAGCGACAGTGGCGCCACGCTTACCATTGGCGGTGCCATGTCTTTTAAACGGGACGGTATTAGCACTGTGGCCTCCAAATTGTTTGCCGATTGTATGAACCTGTCCATGGCCATAAACACTGACGACGATGAGCATTTCGTATTCCGTGGCGAATCGCCATCATGTGACACTGCGCTACTTAACATTCTGATGTGAATTTATTAGCTGGACAATTTATCTACTGACTTATTATTATCTTGAATTTCTTTATCTATGGCTGATGCTTGAAAGTCTTATAACAACGTCTCTTTACAACAGAAGACGATTATAAGGCGTTGTGACAAAAATATTAACACGTGTAGCATGTAACTAACCGTTGTTGACGTTACACATTTGTTAATTAGATAATAACAATGAAAAATGACTAATATAATATTGATGAGTGTGATGTCAAACTTCGGGAGAATTGTGTGATGTGACAATTGATCTTGCGTGAACCATCAGGGTTGTTGTTGGTGCCATTCGTAAGTCATTCACAAACATATGCCCAATTTGTGTAATAACTTTCACTCATACTTTAATTCTTGTTCTTCTTTTTTTTCTTCTTTATCTCAGTTGTTGCTCTGTTCGCTCGCTATTGTCGCTCGTCGTTGTCGTTAGTTAGTTAGTAAGTTAGTTAGTAGCTAATAGTTAGTCACCTGAACATTATCAAGCTCAAGCAAAGGCTAACGCCAGCTAGCGTCACATACAGACAAACAGACAGACACACAAATACACACACACACACACACACACACACACATACAACGGACGACGATATGGTCACGACATGCGCACTAACTGCTGTTGTCGTCGCGTCATTTGTTTGTATAGCTCTATCCCAAATCTTTCGCCAGCTCGTTCGTTCTTTAGCTCGCTAGCTAGCTAGCTCGAACTGTACTCTTGCTATACTTGTATCTGTCTGCGAACACACAGAACACAGGCTAAAGGCTAACGAACAAATGAGCGAATCCGAACGAATAGTGAGTGAATATTGAACGAGCGAGAGAGCGAAAAAAAGCAAGACATTTTTGTTACACACTGCTCAAGTTAAAGGCTGAGGGTGGAGATAGTGAAAAACTTAAAGCATTAAACTCAACTTAATGTAAAGATAAAGTTCCAAGATTGTCGAGTGAGTGAGCGAGCGAAACTGCATAGCGAACGAACTGCATAGCAGATGCAACAAGTGAACACAAACACAGTTGACTGGCAATGGCATTTGCAATAGAAATAGCAATACCAACCAATAGAAACGTGGTAACAACGACGACAACAACAACAACAGCAGCAGCGACACCAACAGTAACAACAACGACAGCGACAACAACAGTAATAGCAATAACATTGGCAATAGCTCAAGCGGCTATAGCGCTAGCTAGAGTTCGAACTATAGCTCCAGCTCTAGCCCTAACTATGGCAGTAACGACAACGAAAACGATAACGATGACGGCTAGGCGGACGTTGTTTTAGCGTCGCGCTGCTTTATTCGTTAGCTCGAGTATGTCTAGCGACAACACAGGTAAAAACTAAGAAAGGCTAACTAAGAAAGCGCTCACGGCAATTGCCTACTCATTGACTTATTGGCTCCGAACATTCTCTCACACAAAATAACTTGAACAGACTCACATAGTCGCTCGTATGTAAGCCATGTATGTGGCTTTGGCTCACTGACTTACTGACGGGCGCAGCTAACTGCCGGTCTAACTGCTTAGTTGGCTGGCTGGCCGACGCAACAACATTGCTATCAATGGTGGAGAACCATGCAAACAATCTCGACTATGATATCATACTCTTTACTCGTTGTATGTGTGCAAGCCAACGCTATGCATACACACCTGAGCAAACGCAGCATATGAGCACAAATAAATTAAGTTCACAATAGCCAGAGAAAGAGGGAGAGCCAGAGACACACACACACAGCTACTGCTAACATGAAGCCATATAGCCTTTCAAGCTTTTGGTGTGTGTGTGTGTGTGTGCGTGTCTGTCTGTCTATGTCTCAATATATCAAACAAACGCTAAATTTTAGCGCAACGGTTTCCCTTGTACTCGTCGTTCACTTATTGTCGTCGTTGTCGCTCAGATACTTATTATTATTATTACTTGTTGTTCGATATGCGTGTGTTCGTGCTGGTTAGCGAAGATACACAGCAACAACTATTGGCAGCTCAAAAGTTGTTGCAATTCTGTCGCAAATCGTCAGTATTCAGTCAAATTGCATCTTTACATCCAAATTGAGAATCTGGTTCTTCTGTTCTACTGTATGTGTTCACTTTGTGAATGTGTATGCATGTGAGTGTGTGTGTGTGTGTGTGAGTGTATGCGTGCGCGCTTGAATGAAGAAAGAGACCTGTGTAACATTGCCTATTAGTCTATTTAGCTTCATTCAACTGTATAATCTAGTTATTTCACGTCTCCCGCCATTTGCTAGTCTTTGTATCGTCTCTATAGCTTGGTGTGCGTCGCATCCCCGATCAACGTCGTCGTATGTGCTTGGCGTCGTTGTTCGCCCACCAGTAAAGGCCGACGAACTTCCGATCAAGTAATAACGCGCATAGAATGACCATGATCTGCTGTGGATGAAGATGAATATCAATTGATGCTTCTTAGTGCAATTTGAGGATCATATTTTGCTCGCGAAGATCGTTGCAAACTTTCACTGAGTGTTGCACTTGAACGTGTATTAATTCTAATTTAAACTTAAACTTTGATACATAAGTCGCGAGAGAGAAGAGAGAGAGAGCATTTTTGGCAAGACATCATCGTCACATGCTAAGGCCAAGGCCATCATCTTTGCTACACATGAACAACAGTAACAACAACAACAAGTAGCAACAAATAGTCGTCCTTTCGTTTTAATCCAATATTGATCTTTCTCTCTTTTTCTTTAGTAATGAAGCCAGTGCTGATGTTTGTTACTACTAGCTCAACATTCAGTGTGACGAACGATTTTATTTATTTTTCATCTTTCTTTTTTCATTACGTGTATACAATAACAAACGGCTCATCAACTTAAGTACTGAATGAGCGAGCGAGAAAAAGCAATGAAATGTAAATCATGATAATTTCTAGGTGGCAACGTACATTAACAAGGCTCAATTGATCGGATCATAATTTAGAATCCTCACTATTGAATTCGTCTGTCGTTGATGTTTATAATAGTTTGTCTGTATTGACCAATTGAGAGAGCTTTCGTTCATTTCACTTCTTTGATGGTCAAGGAAAAAACGAGTCAACAAACTTGAACGGTAATGACTTGCCTGGCAAGCAGACTCAACTTGCACAATGTTCTCTTAGCAATCTCATTGCTGTGCGGTCTAAGCAGCTCACAGTAGTGCGTCAACAACTAAACAAGTACACTATCGACTTCGTGGAAGTATAATTTCTCACTTTCAAGCGCCATGAAATTGTGGCAAAAGCTGCTAGAGAAATGTTGCACGTTGCTGTATTAGCAGCGTTAATTTGCAACGCGCAACATCTACCTACTTCTAGAATGTAGCTAGACACGAGCTAAACAATCCTTGCTATGCAGCAATTGCTCACAGAATTTTTTAATTGAGCGCTCACATAAATATGTTGACATGTTTTGCCTGATGATAAGAATTTCGACGACACACTTTTCTCTCAAACTTCCTTTGCTCTTGGGTGTTGTAAATAAGGTTTATTTTCTGTTTAATTTATTGTATATTCTCTTGGCTTTCTAAATGTCACACATCTATTAATTTCCGACGACGACAACGACAACGATGACAACGTCGAACTGTTGAGTGGCCAAATCGTAAACAAGCGTGGAATTAAAGTTAAACACAACAATGAGGTTTGTGATTTTACCATTTCAATTACCTGGCATTCCTGTGTGAAATGAGATACAAAAACAAGTTGTGGTAAGATGTTGAATGCAATGAAAGGGAAATTTCAGTAGTCAAGATGTATCTAACAGTGAATTTTTTCTCAACAATTACTCATTAATTGTACGTTAAATCCCGAAATATCATTGCTATCATTTTGTTGCTGTTGCAGATCATTGTAGGTTGTTGGCAATCAGTGAGTTTGTGCGTTGTTAATTTTGCGCAATCATGACACTTGATTGAAGTAAAACGCTATTTAGTGCTTATCTTAAGTGAAGAAACTTACAAGGATCGATTAGACGTTTCGATTCGCCTAGTCTTTACTTAACAATTATGACGATCAACAAAATTTACTTCCACAACAATTCTTCAGCCAAACAATGCTCAACCAAATGTGAGTGTGCGCTCGCACATTAACGGTGATTGCTCACATCATAGAACTTGTTGAATTCGCATGGTGTTAGTACTTCCGGGACCACGACGCCATCCAGTGATAATAATGACGTAATCTCCTGTTTTCAATATATTGCGGCTTTTGCCGAATGCAATTGCACTGTCGACACGTGCATCAACGTCTTGGGCCCAATCGTCAAACTTTTGTGGCGCATACAACAGCGGCAAAATCCCACGATACAGGTGCCCCTGACGAGTCGTTTGGGCGTTACGTGACACCGATATGATTGGACATCGGGGCTTAAATTTCGACAGCTCTTGGGCAGTTTGCCCGGTCGTTGTTAATGCGATGATAGCATTAGCTTGTAGTTTCATCGCCGCACTTACCGCAGCTATAGCAACGGCTGTGGACGGAGTGACTGGTGAGGCCACTTTTATACTGAGCTCAGTGAAAAAGCTTACAGTATGCATTGCAGCCTCAGCCTGTAACGCGATAGCATGCATCATTTTGACCGCCTCGACGGGATAATCTCCCTTGGCAGTCTCACCGGATAGCATAACACAATCAGCGCCGTCTAAGACGGCATTAGCGACATCAGAGGTTTCGGCTCGTGTCGGTCTTGGCTTGCTCACCATTGACTCTAACATTTGTGTGGCACAAATGACAGGTTTGCCGGCCACATTGCACTTGCTAATCATCATTTTTTGAGCTAAAAATACCTTTTCAGCTGGAATTTCAATGCCCAAATCACCACGAGCCACCATGATCCCATCAGAGGCTTCGATAATCTCGTCTATTCTCTGCACTCCTTCGTGATTTTCGATCTTCGAAATAATCTTGATATTTTTACCCTTTTCGCCCAACAATGAGCGTATTTCGTTAACTCCGGCAGCGCTACGGATGAAAGATGCAAATATCATATCTACTTCCTGTTCCAATCCAAACATCAGATCATTTTTGTCTTTCTCCGACACGGCTGGTAGATCAACGGCGACACCGGGCAAATTGACGCCCTTGCGCGATCCCATATTTCCAGCATTCTCAATCAAACAAACCAAATGATCAGAGTGCACCTCCTGAACCACCAATGAAATGAGACCATCGTCGACATAAACTCGATTGCCAGGCCGGACTACTTTTACAATATTGGCATAATCGACATAGATAATTTCACTTGTCCCCGATTCCTTGTATCGCCCATCAATCGAGACTTTGATTTGTTTTCCTTTGATCAATTCAACGTCTCCGCCCGATGCCAACAATCCTGTTCGTATTTCGGGTCCTTTGGTGTCGAGCGCAATACCGACTGGATGCAGAGGAATATTCTGCTCTTGGCTGTACTTTTTAACAGCCTCACGAACAACAGCAATGGTTTCAGCATGGTACTCGTGCGAGCCGTGCGAGAAATTAAGCCTGGCAATGTTCATGCCGTCGTCGAGCATTTTCATTAGGACATCGACATTCTTGGAGGCCGGGCCAATCGTACAAACGATACTTGTCAATCGAGTCAGTGCCGGTCTGAGGTCAATATCGAGAGAGCTGAGCTGATCTAACTTGGACTTCACTTGCGAGTCCAGGCTGGCCAAAGCGTTCATCGTTTCGTCCATGATGAGGAACGTTCAACGTGGAACAATATAATAGCGTTTCTTTGTAATAGACGGGAAGTCAATGCTAACGTTAATATTAAGGCCGCTTTTGAGTCCACGCTTGCGTGCTTGTGCGGGTAAATTTGAGTGAAGAAGATAAAACATTTCAGGCGGCCTAACCACTGATCCTCACATGCAGTTTGCGCAGCATTTCCACGCACACTCGCCTTTCACAAACACACTCACACGAATGTCCTGAAGCAGACAGACATACACACACACATTCGCTCACGCATAATATCTCATAAACGTGACAAACGCACACTCACACTAGACAACTGTAGAAGCGCACATGTTGAACACACTCACTCACGCACAGGCAGTCAGGGAACTCTCGACTCGATTGGGCTCTCACGTCAAGTCGTATTGAGAGAGCGCCTGCCAGCCAGCCAGTCAGACAAGCAAGCAGGCAGGCAAAGAGGCGGCAGGAGTAAACACTGTTGCTGTCTCACTTGATAGCTGTTGCTGTGTGAATGTTGACTGTGCGCACAGACTGCTCAGCACAGAACGT